>JAOTAY010021024.1:0-11373 GCA_025629805.1 Erythroxylum baracoense | reverse complement strand
ATTTTAATGCAGTAGAAGAAGTTGATGCAAATACTTTGGATGAAAGCGTAGTTTACGAATCTTTAAATAGCATTGGAAAATTTGAAATTTTTAACGATGATGAGATGCAATCTCCTTCAAAAATACAAATTTGATTTTTATTGTTATTTTAAGTTTTATATTAGACTCAATATTTATTTATTATTAGTTTATTACATAATAATAGACATTGGTGTATTTTTTATTTCTAAAAAATATTTTATTTTTACTTATTCTTATAGGTTTTACCGGTTTTATAACGGTTCGCTACCGGTTGAACCTCTAAACGTTAAACCTTTCCTTCAACCGGTTCGATGTCTAGTCTAGTTTTTAAAACATTGATTTTTTCTTTATTTTGTTTCCTTTACTATTGTTGATTCAATTTATGCGTTTGATCCTAGATTTCCTAAGGTACTGATTACTCTCTCTCAATATCTAATCAATTAACCCTAATTGAATTTTAAATTTCCAAATTTGCTATCTCTCGATTCATAAAACTATACTAACGTCTTCACTTAGAGCTGAAGCTCTTTAATAGATAATTAATTTCACAATCAAGATCTCTGTTCGATTGATCTTTAATTTGATAATTGTGGGCCTATTAAATTGCTAACTCTTGTTGTACAACCTAATACTAATTACTTTGACTCACTCTCTCGATTTACTGTCAAGTTTATGCATGAACAATTATCACAAACATCCAAGTATGTACTGAAATCAAAATAAACAAAAGTCACAAAATAATTCTAGAATAAATCCTAATATGAAATTTAGAAATCCATAAACATGTTTAACATCTTAGAATTCAGATTACACATCAAGATAATGAAAGAACTAAAGGAAAAGAAGAAAAACTCTATTGAAGCCTTGATATGGAAGGCTGGAATTCCTTGAGCTCTTCTTGATCTCATCACGTTTGACCCACTTTTTGATGTTGGATGCTGTGTTTTATTTCACATTCGTAAATAGTTATTGAGGCTTCTAAGTTTCTTTATAAGGTTTCCTTACTTAATTTGGTTCCAAAAATAGCCCTGAAACATTAAAAAACTAAAAAAATCTTGTGCCTAGAAAATAGGCATGACCATGCTCCTAAATTTGCACTCTTCGGCAAGATTGTGCTCCTTGAGGCACGATCATGCCACCTTCAAACTTCCTCCATCTTTTCACCTTCAAACTTTCTCCATCTTCTCCATTTTGCAATTTCTTGATTTCCAACACTCACAAACATATTAAACACCTCTTGAAGCATAAAATTAAGATCTTGTTCTTAATCTAAACTAAAAAAAACACTTAGAACATAATCAATACTAACAATGTCACAATTCTAAGCATATACACTTGATAATCATCTAAGAAATAATTAAAAACACACTTAAACATCTAGCAAAACATAGTATAATCTGTACCTATCAACATCCCCACACTTAGACCTTTGTTTGTCCTCAGGCAAAACTAAAAACACAAACATACAAAAATAGATAAGCACACAATCACACAATCATGCAATAATACAATAATAGTACAACGGCTACAAATTTCATGGAATAAACTTTACCTCAAACATCAACCACTTAAAATATGCCAACATATTAACTTATTCCATTCATGTTTAAGTGCTTAGAATTGAATACATATATCAATCAAAATATTAACATCTTATTCATACACCTATGACACTTGTACGCATGCATTTATTATTATTAAACAATCAAAAAGACAAATTATCACTTTTCATAAGAATTCTTGCTATTTTTTAAAGGATCAGTAGGTTTATTTATTGTAACACCATTCTTTTTATATTTTCTTTAACAATAACCTATTTTTTGACACAAAGCAAATACATTTTCATGAATGTCCCCTGGCTATTCAATTAGGTCATATTTTTTATTTAGCTTGGTTGTAGCATTATTCTAGACTTTTGATGCATAAACAAACATTTTGTCATGAATGCCTTCGGTTACTCAGCTATATCACAACTCTCAACTGCTGCCAGCTCTATTATTAATCCAATTTTCATAAAAGGGCCAACAAAATAGATATTTTATTTTATTATTTAGTTTTGTAGCCTATTTCATTTCTTTTTAGTCAATCATTCTCATGAAAAGGTATTAATCATGCTAACCAATTCAATTGACTTATAATCATTAATGTATACAAAAAATTTCTTAAAGTGAAATAATAGGGTCATATTCTAATTATCATGCATATTCATCCAGGATCCTTAAAACATAAAATTCATAAGTCAATATGGCTTTACAAATTAAATAACCATGTTCAAGGTTAAACTGCTAATTGCATTCAATTCTTGCCATTAAAACATTCACACAATGAACACATCACAATGCAACAAAATGTTCACAGAATGCCAACCTAATAAAAATATATATACAATTGAAAAATTCACGCACAATTGATATATACAAATGCAAAATTCATGCACATATGAAACTATGACAAAAAGTGCTTTAGGCAACAACGTATTTGCAACGGTTTAAAAATGTGTTGCTAAAAATTAATATAAGGCAACAATTTTTAAAGTATTACCTTTAATAATATTAAAAGGCAATGAAAATATTAATTTGTTGCTACATATCGGAAAAGGCAAGACAATTTTAAAAAGGTTGCAATAAAGTTTTATATATGCAATATCTGAAATTGTTGCTATAGATCTAGTCATCTATTTACTCAAAGGGTATTTACTAATGTTACATATTTATTTATCTAGTTACTTACTAATGTATAGTTAACATATAACATGTCTTTATTTACTAACTAATATTTAGAATATGTATAAGAAAATTAAAATACTTATCAATTGTTATTTAGTAAAATTAAATTAAATGATACAATTGCTCTAAAATACACAAAAAGTACTGTAATATATACAAATAACTCAACTTGTCCATTTATTAATTTTTTAAAAATTTAAAAAATTGATTGACAGATAATAATAAAGTGGCAGAACAAAGTGTTTGGAGAGAAATTATCTCCTGGATCAATAAGAACCAAAAGAAGCACGACGACATTAAAACATCCAAGAAATAATAGCTACCCAAAGAAAACAAGGAATGACAACGTTCCAAGAGAGCGAAAACAAGCATAAATAGGACAATGGTTTAGTTAAAGGGGTGAAAAGCATCCCTAACAGACGTGTCTTCCTCATTTGCCCAACTAGGGTTGGGCGTTGAGAGAGGCTTCAAGTCGATCGTCCCCTCTACACGGTAATGCTTAATTAGCAATTTCAATCTTTCTTCATTGACAATTGACTTCTGCTAGGGTTCTAGGTGCATCGCAACGTTGATTTATGTATTGGACATAGACAGGCAACTGTAAGTTTGATTTTGCTCTCAATTGGATTTTCGCTGACAGGCAACTGTAAGTTTGATTTTGCTCTCAATTGGATTTTCACTTCTCTTTATCGAAAGTCAAAACAGTAGGGAGTTTGCATCTTTTATGGTGTAATGGATTGGGGTTTTCTTCACAGAGTCTGGCACAAGTGGGCTTCCATCAATATTAGTTCTTCAGGTCAGAGGTCCCTTCGTCTTTATATCTTTCTCTCAATCAGACAAGTTTTGTAAATTTTCATTATCTGTAGTGAACTTTTGGTTTTTGGAATTTTCATATACTGAATCCTCTATCTTGTAAGCATTGGTAGTGTTTCTTTTAAGCTTCTATTGTTTATTATCTCTTTGTTTTAGCGTTAATGTTGGATTCAAGTTTCCATTCTATCGAATGATGGTCTATTGGAGTAGTTCAATTATGCTTTCATGCTTATTACTGGGATGATAATGATTCATTTTTCCATGTTGTTAGATATTACTAGCTAAGGATGCCTCGATGATATTTTGGGTCTCTTTCTCTATTGTATTTCTTTGTTTCTAACTTTGCAGCTTAATTTACCCTTATCATTGCTTAGTTGTCACATTCAGCCTGTTATGATTGATTTGTGATGATCTCTTGTGGTGTTCTTTGAAAGTTTTTGATCATTTCTTGTGGAGTTGATTTTGATCGCTTTCTTAATTTTCATTAGATCATTCTGAGATGAATTCAATGGATAAATGAAAATAACTTCTGTGATTGCTAGTTTCATCAGTTGCCCGTTTGTTTATCTGAATAAGTTTTGAACATTTTGTGAATGCTATACCGATACGTTGACAAAAGATTGATGGACTCGATAAAATTATTCTCACTTCCACATTTTCATTCCAACGTTGGTTTCTCAAAACTACTTTATATATTTGAACTAACGAGTTTAGAAACTCAACATCGTATTATTGTAGGATACTTATGATTATAGTTATTATAGTTATTACCTTTGGAATTGAATATGAAATTGTAAAGCATATGTTTGCTTAAAATAATGAAAAATATCAGTAAATGTTAACGTTATCATTTAGATCAAATAGAGTTATACTTGAGCCTTCAATTCATACTTATTGTTAAGATCAGTAAGACCTGTACTTGATTTTTAGTGTCCATTGTTACTTATCGTGTTTAATGAAGTGCTCATCTTTGCTATTGCAAGCGCTTCTTGTTATGCTATTGCACACACATTAATGTATTTGTATGATAGTGAAACTGATTTTATATTTTTTTAAAGTTCTCACAAATTTTTCAATCATCCTACTTTTATGTGGATATCTTAGACCATAAAACGTTCATATTCTTGTTTTCACTATGAATGATTGGTTTTAATTTTAATTGTTTGTATTTTTCTTTTCCTTTGTACTTCCACTTATTTTCTTTTAATTAGGTGCTACGTGGACTTTAAGTAGTTTAGATAGTTTATTTGAGCCAGGATCATAATGTGACCTACAATCCTATTATTCATGCAAATGTAATAATAACATTGAACAAATTGTAGTAGAAAGTAGCATCGTAGACATTTTACATGAAGTTACCAGAACCATTGACTAATTTGATGTAATTCTTTTTACTAGGTGTTGAAGGCAAGGTAGGGTAGCCTATTAAGGTGAAACTTGATTTCTTGAACTAGTTGTGAGTTCATACAACTTCCTGAACTATTTGTGAGTTGATCCCTATTAGTTTCCCATTCTCCTCGGTTACTTCAAAACCTTTTCTTCGTTTCTTTGATTCCACCCTATTTCATTTCTTTAGTACCAATTGTTTCCCTTATGCTTATTGTTAGTTGTTCTTTTTCTTCCTTTATTTTATGCACTAGGATGAATTGAGATCCGAATTGCAAGTAGCTTGCTGATTAATTAGTTATATTTTGCAATTAGTGAGAAACTTGATGAAGTAAATTTGACAAAGAATATTGGTATCTGTGAATCAGTTCGACATGATGTGAGGTAAACATTTTCCATCCATTTAACAAGAATAGGATCGATGACATGCTATTTTTATATGTATTTCAACTATTTCTTATATTTTAATAGTTTTCATACAAGTATGAAATTCATACTTTGCCTTTTGATGATGCTTTATTTTTTCGTCCCCATCATAACTGGATATCTACTCACAGATTGCAGTTACTTGTCAAGAAGCTGGAATGCATACAATACATAAGAACAAGTACGTTTAACTTCCAAAAGACTTTGAGAAGGTTGGATAGCCAATGTGAAGAAGACTGACCCTAACTTCAAATTCTATAAATGATGAAGAGTTGTTGTAAGCACATGTAATTTCCTTGCAATTATTGAGGATTGTAGAATTCACTTTTGTATTTTGTAATAATAAAAGCACATGTAATTTGCTTTTGTATTTTGAATATATTAAATGTTGAATGTTACAACTTCTTATGGACTATATATTATATATAAATGCAGCTTTTTGGTCTTCTATATTTGATAGTACATACATAATTAAAACATATATTGATATTTATATATTGCTTTATGTATATATGTTACATACATAATTAAAACATATATTAATATTTATATTTTGCTTTATGTATATATGGATGTTGCTTACATAATGACGAGAGTTTGCTTTTACGTTAAATATTATTAGTAATGAAAGGATATATTGTTGCTTTTCTTTTACAAATTGTTGCCTAAAAAAATTCACTTTGTTGCTTTATTTATTTAACATTGTTGCTTAAAAACACTTAAAGTGTTGCAATATCTATTTAAAATTGTTGCTATGGTTTGAAATTAATTTGTTGCCTTAGTTAAAACTTAAAGCAACATTTTTTATTTAGTTGCCTAATCAAAAAATTCTATTGCTTATCACTTTTGTAATGATACGAATTTTGTTGCTTTAATAAAAAGGCAACGATAATTGTACTTATAGTTACGCTTTTGTTTGTTGCCTAAATTATTTTTTGCCGCAATGTGATATGCAATTGCATGTATATCGAAAAACTTGTTGAGCAAGTTTTATATATAATAATAAAACTCTCAATACTTGCAAATATATAGATTGTATCTTGTAGTATAATAGGTTATTGTTCATACGAGGATTATATAATAGCTAGCAATTTGAACCTAACTTTGCCTAAGGTAACATGAAACTAATTTGAATTAAATTAAATAACATAATTTAAAACAAATAATAAAATGAAACAATCAAATAATTAATAAGTGAGCTGTTAATAAAAATTGAGATTGATCAAGATTGAATATATGGGAACTATTGTTTCCCTATTTCGTTTCCTTTACTATTGTTGATCCAATTTATGTGTTTGATCCCAAATTTCCTAAGGTATTGATTGCTTTCTCTCAAGATGTTGTGACCAATTTTTATTGATTTTGCAAGCTTTTATATTTTGATTTTTGTTACAAATTTGTGTGCTTTAATCCAAAGTTGAATGAATTGAGGACATGCAGTGTATTTTGTTAATGTTGTCGGAAAAACATGAAAGTGGCATTCCGTGACAAGGTCTCTCACAGTGGTGACAAAATTTTCATGCATATGCACATCTTACACTGAATTTGATGTCATAAGTCACGCATGCATTTCATGGATGTGAACATTCTCTTACACTAAATTTGATGTCATGTGTCACGCATGCAAGTTGATGGTGGATGAAAACAAAACCTAAACCTAAAGTGTCTATATAAATAGAAAAGCATATAGTAGAAAAAGAAGGCTAGAAAAAAGGTGAAGGTGGAGAAAAACTAGAGAACATAGGCAGAGAAAAAAAGAGAAACATAACAAAGAACACAGTCGGGTAAGGAAGAGAGAAAAATAATAAAGAGGTAGGAGCTTGGAGCTGAGGTAGAAGGTGAGAGCCAATGCTAGAGAGGTTGAGGTTAGCCGGAGATCCACCACTAGCTTCCTCATCTGAGAGTCCATTTTTTATGTTCATTCTTTTTCATCTCTACTGCTATTGTGGAACTTATTTATTTTTTGTTGAACTAATTTCTTCTGTCTATTGAACCTGTTTTCCTCTGTTAGTGCTTTGATATTCCATTTCTGTTTATTCAATCATTTTATGGCTTTGATACTTCTATGTTATTGTTAACTATGGGATTGAAGTGTATGAAGATGATGAACTATGTTTATTCCATGATGGGTTGATTATTTGTTCTTGAGAATTAATGTAACTAATTTGGTCAATTATGCTTGATGAAGGGACTGTTTTATTTTCATATTATTTGCTATAGTTTCTGAGCTTATTGGATGTAATAGTTTTGCCAACCTTTGAATCATTTTGGTATTAAAGGAAAGATCGAGAGAAGTTTAATATTAGAACAAGAAATTATAAACACTTAATTTATGTATTAGAAATGTATTAACTTAAGGGGATAATTATTAGTTGGGTTTTCATAATTGATTTGGATAATAGACTTGTCGAATACGAAAGTTAGATTTAGTTTATTATTTGAATTGATTTTAAAACCTAATTGGTAATTTTAGCAAGACAATTATCCAATTAATTCGCCTTAGTCATGCACAGGAGATTAAATTAGTGAAGTTAATTTCACAAGATCTCACCACATCGATTAATCAAATCGTTTTTTGCTTCTAGTTAAATCAGTTTACTTTTTAGTTTAATTGTCTAATTTTCTTTAAAACCTTTGACTCAACAAATCAGGATAGAGCGTATAGGATTGTATTTGTTTTTAAGTTTATTCAAAGTTAATTTAAGTGAACCAATTTCACCTCCTTGAGAAGACGACCTTGGGTATTCAACTATAATTACCTCATATACTTGCGAATATGATAACCTAGGTTTTTAGAACTTAGTTTGGCACAACACAAGTTCTAATCAATTAACTCTAATTGAATTTGAAATTTCAATATTTGCAATCTCTCAATTCACAAAACTATCACAACGTCTTCTATTAGATCTAAAGCTATCTAATGGATAATTAATTTCACAACAATATATCTCTTTGATTGATCATTAATTTGATAATTGTTGGTCTATTAAATTTCCATCTCTTGTTGTACAACCTAACACTAATTACTTTGACTTACTCTCTCAATTTATTGTCAAGTTTAAGAATAAGCAATTATCACAAACATCCATAAAGTCACAAAATAAATCCAAAACAATTCCTAATATGAGTTTAGAACTCCATAGACAGGATAAAAATCTTAGAAATCCAATTACACATCAAGGATAACGAAAGAAACTGAAAAGAAAAAAAAACTATTTGACGTTTTAATTTGTAATGCTGGAATTTCTTGGTGCTCTTTTTGATCTCCACTTTTGATCCACTTTGATGTATAGCTCTGTGTTTTTTTTTTTCTGATTCTTAAATAGTTCTTAAGGCTTTAGGGTTCTTTCTAGGATTTTTCCACTTAATTTGGTTCCAAAATAGTCCCAAAATGTCAAAAGACTAAAAAAACTCATGCTAGAAAACCTCTGGCACAATCGTGCCCTTGAAGGCATGATCGTGCTCCTACTGTTGCACTCTCTAGCACGATCGTGCTCCTTGAGGCATGATCGTTTCACCTTTAGACTTCCTCCATCTTCTCCATTCTTCAATTTCCTGATTTCCAACACTCACAAATACATCAAACATCTTTTGAAACATAAAATTAAGATCCAATTTTTGCTCTAAACCCAAAAAACACTTAGAACATAATAAAACAATAACAATATCACAATTCTAAGCCTATACACATTATAATAATTTAAGAAATACTTAAAAACACACTTAAGCATATAGAAAAACATAGTATAATATACACCTATCAACATCCCAGCACTTAAACCTTTGCTTGTTCGAAAGCAAAACTAAAAAATAAAAACATAAAAAACACATGAATATGTAAACACATAATCATGCAACAATACAATAATGGTATAATGACATCAAATCTTATGGAATAAAATTAACATCAAACATCATCACCCAAAATGTGCCAACATACTAACTTATTTCTTTCATGTTTAAGTGTTTTGTTTTGAATATACATATCAATCAAAATATTAACACCCTATTCATACAAATATGGCACTTGTAAGCATGCATTTGTTATTATTGATCAATTAAAAAGGCAAACTATCACTAAATAACCTTTTATGAAAAATTCTTTTTTTTTTGGAAAATAGAAGGACAATTTCATTAATCAAGAATTGAATTACAAGCTACAGAAGATACTTCAAGGGTACCCTTTTCCATGTAAGGTTGTAGGATTACTACCTATTCAAAATATATGATTAATGTGCATGGTAAGTTAAGATACAAAGAAAGTTGAAGTTTCAATCTACGCCTCCCAACAGTAAAAGTTCGTTGATGTTGTCAATGGCCTCAGATATAAGAACTGCAATAGGTTTCTTCTTAGCTTCAAACAGTCTAACATTCCTTTATTTCCAAATGGTTTGCACACACTTACTAACTTTTGTGATTTGTTTCAACTTTAGTAAAGTTCTTTAAGAATAAAGCCATTGAATAACACTGGAAAATGTGTTAGTTTGAATTGGTCAGATACAACTCATTTTAACTGCTTCCTATATACAGTTGGTAATCACGCATGTAAAGAATAAGTGATCTTTTGTCTCTTCATTTGTTGAAAAAAAGGGATAGGAAGAATCAATGTTTAAATACCTGTCTATTTATAGTGTTAAGCCAGTTATGAATAGTTAGCCATAGGAGAAAGGAGGTTTTAGGTGGTATGATTTTGTTCCAGATGATTCTATACCACTCCACTACTGGTTTCTTCAACCTTAAGTAGTCTCTCGTAAGTTTATTAAAAAGATCATGAGTCGGTCGATTATGCTAGAAAAAGGTGTCTTAATGGAGAGGATTAGGAGAATATTGAGGTTGCAAATGACTAAGGCTTGCAGGAAATGCTAGTTGCTCCAGTTGATGAGTGAGTCCATTTTTGTGTGAAGTGGGAGATTGATAGAATTCCTTAGTACACTTGAGGAGTTAATGAAAGCACATTGACTAAACTAGTTGTAAAACAATAAGGATATTAGCTTCCTATTGCCAATGGAGTAAGACATATCATTAATATGAGCTTAATTGATTGTTTAATTATTTTATAACACTTAGCTATTACTGACATGAAATTGCTTAAGATACTTTGACTCATGTTTTTTTAGGCACAATTCGAAAATAAAGAAGTTAAAGTGAGTCAAAAGCACGATATTTGGACCATTTTTCGAAGAAACAGACTTGTCTTCATGGATTAAGAAGAAGAAAATAAAAACAAGAAGAAGACAAGAAAAATGAAAACACAAAGAGGATGAATCAAAGTGGCTCATGGTGGTGCATGTTTCATGCAAAGGTGTACGTGATTTTAATGGCATCCATGCAAGATAGCATATTTAATGGACAACATATTTAATGGACAGAACATGTGAGTGACGTGAATAGGCAGCACAAAATGATGGATCAAAACGTAGAAGGAAAGCAGCTGAAGGTGAGCAAAACGGTAATGCAGCAGACGTTGAAAGCGTAGATCAATACGGCAACAACAAAGTTCAAAACATAGCGGCTGGAGGTTTGCATAACGTAATGTTTGCATGAACACAAATAGTGTTTGCATTTCACAAACGCAGAAATATAGCAAAAGAAAAGAAGAAGAAACGATGTCGTTGGCCAAGAAAAGCAAAATGTAGACATATTGTAGCAATGATAAAATGCAAAAGAGAGAATATAAGGTGGTTTTTGGTGAGGGTTTGTAGCATAAGTTTTTAATAAAAATAAGACAGAAAGGTGGAGGCACTAGCCAGAGGGAGGTAGTGACTTTTTGTAACACTCCACTCCCGCCGGACCCGAACCTGATATCGACGGTGATATCCTAATCCGTGCCCCACGAGGGTGGTGTGCCACATCACTTAACAATTACAAGTCGGCATAATTAAATTGTTTTTTGAAAACTCTTATCAATAATCATTAATTTGGGTCCACTTTTTCTTTTTCAAAACATTTTGTTTACTTAAACTGAAAACGAAACATATTACATTTTAATCGATGAAACATA
>JAOTAY010021023.1:0-11375 GCA_025629805.1 Erythroxylum baracoense | reverse complement strand
CACCCTAATTCTTCCCATTTCATAGTCTCTCACTACCAAAATCACCAAAGCAAAATATGAACCTATCCACACTTCTCATGTACTGCTCGAAATTTTCTAAGAAAAGTTTCAGGGTCCAATAGTGAAAGGATGATTTTAATGTGTTCATTGAATCGTTTAATTGCATACCTATTGTTAGAATTTTGATAGAATCCGTAATTGTTATGTTGAAATTCATGTGTAGCGACTAATGATTCGTAATCACTAGAATAACATGAACTAAGTTAAATGATGCATCATATGTGGTTGTTACCTTGATTAATTAGTTTTCCTAATTCGTAATGCTATTGCCTAACTAAATCTAGAGATCATATTTTGGGTTATTGGGTGGTTAGGTTTAATTAACGATTATATCTTGATTAAACAAAACCTAAGGGAAAACTTAGGTTAATTATTAACCCACGATTAATAGTTTCTAGGAGAGGTTTGAGAATAGCAAATCATTAAATATTCTTAATTAAGGTATAAGCAGAGATTGAACCAAAGAATTGGATCCTTACCGAATTCTCCAATTTTATCATTTTTCACATGTTTTCTTTAAATTTTTTTATTAATTAGTTTCATTTTATTTTCTTATTCCAAAATCGAAACCCCTCTCCACCCCCATTTTTCCTAAACACCGATTAGTTTCATTTCATAAGCTAACTGAACACTCCCTGTGGGATCGACCTAGACTCACCACTGCCACAATAGTAGTCTAGTTATTTTATTTTGACTAGCATTACGACGCACTGTCATGATCAAATTAAGTCATTACAAAATTTTTTTGCATCAAACACATCTGAAGCAAACCAATATTCATTTTAGCCCATTTCATTTACAAACATGTCCAGTCATGTGTCATTGCACCTAAAAAATTACACATACATTATACAACAGTTGAGAAATACAATTTTTAATATAGAATAACTATAGACATGTGCAAGTACAACTGATCTCGACCACTAACTCATATCCATTTGAACTAGCTATACTCAATTAATCTAACTAGATCTCCTCTGAACCTGAAAGTCATTAATGCAATTTTGATGAGTTTGCGAACTCAGTAAGTGAACCATCATCAATGTATTCACTTAAGTCAGATTCATAGAAACAAGTCATAACCTAGTTCAACAAATATTACATATCATCATACCTTATCCAGTATATCAAGTTTATCATACTTTTATGAGTACATTAGGTAAATTAGCAATTCATATCACAACACATCCTCATTTACTTTTCAATTGTATTTCAAACAATTCAGCAATTCGTTTCAATTCAATCATAAGATACATATATGGATGTAAATGCAAATGCACATATGACTCTGTTCATGTTTACTTTATTGTGACCAAGCCTATTTACTGTCCCGTATCCCTTATGGATACTGGGCTCATTTCATTTACTATGTCAGACCTATTGTAGATACTGGGCTCATTAATAACTGAACCTGTGGCTCTTTATGAACATTTATAAGCTTTAAGCTCTTTTTACTGGTCACTTCGGTCACAACTCCTTTATCTAATTATACATCTCAATGTGATGCATCATTCCGTATGCCATATTTCATTTACCTTTCATTTTTGTAAGCTTCTATCACATGTATCACATTCATTGGATCTAAGTCCAACAATTCACATTCAATTGCTCACATTTCATATTTATTCTGACATTTCACATTCAATTGTTCTCACAGTTCATATTCACATGCAGTTAGATAAGACTTCCAATACAATCCCAAATATTGAACTCCTTGGACAATCAATGTTTGGAATCATATCAATAACAGTGCAATATCAAAAAGTTAAACACAAATAATTTAGTCATAATGAGAAAACATATATGTTAACTCACAGTACACTCCAGATAAGCTATTGCCATGACAATCCGGCAATGTCTGGATGTTGAAGTTCAATTGGCGCTTCTTTATCCATGCAATACACAAATATTTTTTGCACATTAATAAGTTGATCAATCATATAATTATTCACTCATGCACATATATAGCTAATTTGCATGCTCAATTGACTTTTCTGGGTATGTATCCTTAAATCACAAATTTTAACCATCTATGCATCATAACTTAGATATAGCTAATTTGCAATTAGGTTTATACCTTAAGTAAACTTGCCTATTCTAAATTCATCAATCACATATTTTCCAACCTTTTTCTAACATTATATATATTCACACAATTTCCCAATTCTCATTCATTCATTCATATCTTTTGGAACACATTTGTATTCATAAGAACACGTTCATTCCTTTAACACTCATAAATTACAAATTTATATACATTGATATCAAAATTTTTTTTCTTTAAGTTAAAACATTAATTAACAACCTAAACTTATCGAATACTTAACCAAGTTATCCAACATCAAACTAGGTTTATTTTAAGCCTCAATCAAGTCCAAATGCACTATATCAAAGTAACTTATCCTTAGTTGGTTCAAGAATCACACAAAATAACATTTCCTTCACTTCAGTCCATTTCCTATGATCATGCATACAACTCCCACAATCGTGGGATGGGTGAACCGAAAGTTCACCATCCCTTTCCTTCAAAATTTTCCAGATTTTTACATCCTTATACCAAACTCAAAATAATCCATCAATTATACCTTAATTTTACCTTAAATATACTCCAATTCCTCATCAATATCATCTCCAATTCCAGCTCAAAATGATTCAATTGACATCTCACAAATCATTGTCTTTCATGTATGCAAAATCAAAACAGAAACTATCATTCATTATCATGTATATTGTCCTAGTTATTTCTTATTTCAAGAACACTCCATTAGCATTTTACTTTAGCATAAATTCACCTTCATTCTACTTCAAATCTTAGTCTAATTCATCCATATAATAACCTCTAACTCAAGATTTTTATGCATCAAGAACAAGCATAAAAACATCCAAGTTCATATAACATATTCCAGAACACTTCATCATCAACATCATACACATTTCATTCCAATTCATTGATCATTATCATTCTATTAAACCATGCCATAAAGATTAGATTTCTACTTACTTATTAAGCTCTGATTCCACCTCAATACATCAAGTGAACTAGCTCTCCATTCATACAAGCTCATCACAAACTCAAGGTGGACATAGGTAGGTTTTCAACAATAAGAAGACAATAGATAGAAAATAACAGGTTATAGCTTTCTTGATGTAGGATTTTGTGTCAATTTTAGAGTGGTAATTAATAGGATTAAAGAAAAATTAAAGAGTTATGGAGAGGAAGAAATGAAGATAGCAGAAACATTTTCTGCATGAACTTAATTCAACTAGGTGCAAGATGTCATCCTCTTTCAATGACATATGTCATAAGGCATGTAAGCTATTCTCCCTCCAAATAAGCTGCCATTTGTTTCGAAATTATTGGTCCATTTTTCACTCAATAATTAATGCCATTTGGCAGTTAATTACTAGTCCATTTGTCACTCATTTATCTATGCCAAATGTCACTCAATTTATAGGCTTAGTCATCCTAATTTTCCATATGTCAATTTATCTTACTACTTGGCATTTTTCATATTCTAAATGAACATATTAATTCATCAATCTCCCAATTTATAACATTTAATTCCAAGTTACTAAGTTTAATCGATCAATTCTTGTCATTGGTAAACTAAAGTACAAGTCATTAGCATTACTAAGTATATTCGATCAATTCTTGTCATTGGTAAAGCAAAGTACAAGTCATTGGAAGTGCACATTCATATCACATTCATTTTAGTTTCATACCTCGAAATATGTCAATTGAGTACAATTTGTCTAACTCATAATTCATGTGTGAATGCTAATATTATGCATTTGAATACAATCATAAAATCTTGCCATAAATGTATCAAATTCATTCTATATGATGCCACTTATGTGACTTATTAGACTAACACTTTAAATCCTTCAACAATTTGAGAGAAGGGATACTACACAGATAATTACGATACTCAGGAACAAGAAATTGAACATACTGTAGAGAATATATATACTTTGTCGATTATAAAGTATTTAAACTACGTTATTGGGTCCTTGAATTTGAGATGACACCATTGTTATTGCTAAAAGGACTTAGATCTATAATGTATTTCATGATAGTATGTGTTCGCAAGGTTACACATGCTAAGTTTTAACATTTATTAACCTTAGTAAATTCTATAAGCGCACAGGTCGTTCAAATAGTTCCTAAGGTATTGATCCCACAAGGAGGCTACGCTAGTCCTAAAATCTAAGGTTGTACTAAACTACAATAATTCAAAATGAATAACAAATGCATAAAATAAACCAATCAAATAATTAATTTCAAGAATTGAACTGCAGAAATCTAAATAAGATAACTAGTTATAAAAACCAATCCCAGAACCAACCTAGAAACTATCAAGTGAGAGTTAATACGAAATTAACGAAAACCTAATCAGTTATGCAATTAACGAATTAATGGGTCTAGATGGTCCTAGGGTGAATTACTCTCTCTTGAGTTATAATTTTTAACCCTAATTGATAATCCCTAACTTAAATTATGGAATTGTGATCTCTCTATTTACAATTGACATAAAACCTAAATTAGTTCTAAATTGTCTAATAACCTACCAAGAACCTATGCTCGATCTCTCGTTACACGATTCTACTAGTTTGATTCAATTCTTTACCTATCAAATCACCTAACTCTCGTTAGCTCAATTCGCTTATTTTCACTCGACTTACCCTCTCAGTATATTGCTAAGTTATTAAGAGCAGAATTAAATCATAATTAAATCAATAAAAAAAACAATCAATCAAACTTTATTAACCTCAAATGTCAAAATCCCAAAGGTGAGTATAAACAAAAACTCAACATTCAACACAACCTATTCTCAATACCTATTTCAATTCTATACATGAATAAAATTGAAATAACTGAAAAATACTTCAGGAATGGAATTACGGAGGTAGCGACAGCGAGAAACCAGCTGTTTCGGGAAGTAAGTCATGTGAAGCTTCTTCTCTGTGTTTCTCTTCCTTTGTCTCCTTTCTCAATCTCTCGATTTCTCCCTAGTTTTTATGGAATTGGATAATGTGGAGGCTCTCTTTTTCAGGCTCTCCAAAACTACTGCATCTGTCTCATAATGATCTATTTATACTTTGGACGCTCTAAGTTAAAGTCGGGGTTGAAACGGTCCAAAAAATCTTACAAAACTCAAGTTTTTGCTTCAACCTGACGCAGGCCACTATCGTGGCTAGGGCCTAAACCTTTATATCATGATCGTGGCCCAGACTGCATGATCGTGGCTTGGAGCCAAGCTGTCTATCAAGACAGTGTTCAAAGTTCACAATAGTGGCCTGGCTGCCCTAGCTTGTCCCTCTCTGTCACATCTGTGGCCTGTTGTGCCATGATTGTGGCCTATGTTTTCGGCCCAAAACTCTTTGCAACTTCTCCGTTCTTCAGCATTTACCCTGAAACACTAATAAACACATCAGAGTACTTTAAAAATATAACAATTAAGCTCAAAGACTAATACTAACCTATAAAAACACTTAAACATATAAACTAACACAATCAAACCATAAATACACATTCAACACTCAAATTCATACTAAATACATAGCAAATTAAACTCTAAAACATAATGCAAATGACAACTATCAACATCCCTACACTTAAACGTTTGCTTGTCCTCAAGCAAACAAAACAACAAACATAACAAACACAAAGCTCACAATGCAAAAATGAGACAATGGCTACAACTTCATGAAATAAATTTAATCTTGAACACAATCTGACAAGTTATATCTATCCATTAACCTACAAAATCTATGTCTAAGGGATTTAAACTAAATATACAAGTTAATCGGGATCTAAGTGCAAATTCAATTACCCTTTTCAATTGTGTACACATATTAATAATTCTTTAGTCTTTCAGACTCTGTAACCGTTCCTAAGTACATTATCATGAAAATTTAAGCTTATTACAGGTCTGTCAGGTTTTTATTAAGAACACATTTTTAAAAAAATTAATAAAAAACATGAACTTAGTCTTTTACTCAGAAGCAAACATTGGTGATGAATGTTGATATGGTCACTCGACTAAGTCATTTATTGGTTGAAACTTCATTATAGCTTTTTGACATGAAGGCACATATTTGTAATGCGTGTCGATCTAGTTACTTAGCTATTATCACGTTTTCAACTGGTTACTAGCTTTATTCATAACCTAAAGGTCAGCAGAATAGTAGTTTATTAACAAAACACATATTTTTTACCTACCTTGTTTTTTTCGCTATTCGTTTTCATGAAAAATACTAGTTAAGCTACTAAGTTAAAGGGCCTCAAATTATGGATGAATGTAACAACCTACAGGGTGTTAAATTTACACTAAGTCCTAATTAAGCATATATTTATCCAAAAACCCTAATTCACAAATTTTGCGAGCTAATGATCATTCACAACCTACTAGATTATGTTTAAAATTAAATGAATTTCACTTCATCTAAGCCATTGACACATTCAAACAATTCTCATAATGCAACCTAATAACTATCATATAGTATGCAAAATCACATACACAAGCAAAGCATAGAATCCCTCCCCACACTTGAACAACACATTGTCCCCAATGTGAGAAGGAAGCACAATTTACATAAGATAAGAAAAGACAAAATAGAAATTAAAGTGACAGAAAAGAAATAAAAATAAACATAAAATACAAAAAAGAACTGAAGGCTAATTTGAAAAGAAAAATTGGATTAGGTATAAATCCCAAGGAGATGGAGGTGGTGATGGTGTTGGAGGCTGTAATTGAACGTCTTGAGACTCAAAATACCGATGGATCCATCGAATATCCCAGCTCTAACGTCGTTGTGTGCGCGCCATCTTCACAAGTTTCTTGTTAGTCTCGGTGATTGCATCCAAAACTTTCTTCCATCCTTGTTCTTTTTCCTTTTCTTCCTCGGATTCTTTACTGGTGGATTCCTCTTGTACCTGCCGAGGTGGCACTGAGTTTAAACTCTCTTAACTTGCCCTGATCAGAATATGTGTTTTTTGGTTGATGTCCCTAAGTTCCATATTATGGAACTTAAAGATATTAGCCTGCCATAAATGATGGTGGTTTAGGAATTCTAAGAGGTGAACAGTTAATCCCCTCCGTTCTACATCAAAATGTTCTGTGATGGCTGGCACTGTATACCCCATTCCTAGATTGTTTCCCCTCTTGCTTGGAGTTGTAACAATGACATTAAGCACATGCATGTATTTGCATACTGGAATACTGTGGTCTATGCATCATAATATAAAAAGTTCCTTAGTAGAACACATATTGGTTTCGGTCTTGTCAATGACCAGGTAACACTTAAACTTATGTAGCAACAAGTGTTCGTGAGACCTTATAATATTATTATGAGCATTTTTGGCATGAAAATGCTCAATTCCAGTAAGCTCATTCTAGTATTGAGAAGGACGGAAGTCATCATGTTGATCGATGATGGGGGATTCGGGTAATCCATACATCTCACACATGATTTCAACATTTAATTCATAGGCTTATCCTCCAATTCTAAACCACAATTCTTTTGGATTCTTAGGGTCATAGGTCAGTAAAAAATTTCAGCGTAAGCTCCTCATAAACAGGGAATTGAAATTGAATAAATTAACCCCATTGGATCCTCTCAGCTAGGATTTCTATCCGCTCACGGAATTCTAGCCTATCTAGTGTGTCAAGTCAAAATACTTGGGAACTACAATTTGTCTAGAACCAAGGGAATGAAAACAAATACCATCCTCTTCGGTGTAAATTGGAAAGGGTGCTTCAAAATCCACTGCACGGTCTCTTCATCCCCATCCTGTAAATTTTTATTGTCCATATGGTTCCTGTTGGGCTGATTATTTAATGCATGGCATGATTTGGTAGAATTTAGAAGGAATTGGAAGGTCAAAATTTTTAGTGAGAGGTGAAAGTGGTTGGATGCTTGAATTCTAGAGAGATAAAGTTAAAATGAAAGTGATAGTGAAAGTGAACTTAGAACTAAATATATAGCTAGTAAAAAGGGTAAAATGGTAAAGTTGTTTTAAAAATTTTCACGCCCTTCCCTTTTGCTGCATAGTCGCAGGCAAAGATCATGGCCTTCTAGGTAAGGATCATGGCCAGTGGTGTACTACCACTTCTAAGTTGCTCCTTTTTGTTCTTTCTCTAATCTTCTTACTTCCACTACTTGATTCTTTTATGGCCCTTTTCATCTCTCCTTTGATGCTTGCACGATCATCCATATAGCTCCAAATTCCTACTCCTTGATTTTATTCGAAAACAAAAATAATCCTAACTATAGAATTCAAACGTTATAACAAAAAAATTTAAAGAAACTAATTTTCCATGGGTTGCCTCCCATACATAGCTTCTTTTAACGTTAGTAGCTCGACGCTTTTTCCTTAGAAACTCAGTCGGGATCAATTATGAGTGGCTTACTTCCACCCTTTTCATTCAATATCAGTTTTGTAGCTTGTGAATAAGTTACAAATTGCAAGATAATCAAAAGGAAAATGTTGATAACATTATGAAGACCAATTAGGCTTAATAATGTCCTTTGTTCAAGTGAACTGTCAACAAAATAGGGAATAACAAAACTCCCTGAATCTTTCATTGAATTCAACAATTTGTCCTATACGATGGTGAGTGGCTCTCTTTCTTCTTTAATCACCTTCGTCTCCTCTTCTTTTTCTGCTTCACGAACAGAGACTATCATAGCTTCTTCAAACTCGATGTTTGTTGTCATATGTTCTTCATCCTCTTGTTCTTCAGAAGATTCGAACACTTCAGTTATCCTGAATGACCTACTAACCTTCAGATTCTTAATTACATCATTCATGTTTATTGTCTCTTCATCATCATCTATCCAAAAGGTAGGATTCTTTGCATGAACATCTATCCTAGAATTTTTGATGTTCAAACATGGTGTACTAAGATCTAGCAGATAGTATGAAGGGTTTCCATCCTTTCCTTTATCCTTTTTCTTAAGTTCTTGGTCTTCTATAAGGGTGAATTACTATCTCTCAAGTTATAATTCTTAACCCTAATTGATAATCCCTAATTTAAATTATGGAATTGTGATCTCTCAATTCTCAATTGGCCCAAAACCTAAATTATTTCTAAGTTGTCTATTAACCTACCGAGAACCTATGCTTGATCTCTTGTTATACAATTCTACCAGTTTGACTCAATTTTTAACCTATCAATTCACCTAACTCTCTTTAGCCCAAATTGATTATTTTTACCCAGCTCACCCTCTTAGTTTACTGCTAAGTTATTAAGAGGAGAATTGAAATCACAATTAAATCAATAAAATCGTAATCAATCAATTTTAATTAATCTCAAAAATCAAGATCAAAAGGTAAGTATAAACATAAACTCAACATTCAACACAAACGATTCTCAACATCTATTTCAATCCTATTCATGAATAAAACTGAAATAAATGGAAAAGACATTGGGAATGGTGTCGAGGAGGCGATAGCATGAAACCACTTATTTCGGGAAGTATGTCATGTCAAGCCCTTCTCCGTATTTCTCTTCCTTTGTCTCCTTCCTTAATCTCTTGATTTCTCTTTAGGTTTTCTCTTGGAATTGGCTTAATCAAATCTCTCTTGCACGACTCTCTCGACTCTTTAAACACTGCTACCTCTAACTTGTAATGTTCTATTTATACTTTTGAGGCTCTAAGTCAAAGTTAGGGTCGAAATGGCCCAAAAACTCTTACGAAACTTGAGTTTTTCTACATCTTAACCTTTCTGTCATGATCGTAGCCCAATCTTTCACAGTCGTGCCCTATGTGCATGACTATGGCCTGGCTACTACTGGCTTTTCCTTCTTTGTCAAGATCGTGGCCTGTTGTGCCACGATTGTAGGCTATGTCTTTAGCCCAAAACTCTTCGAATCTTCTCCGTTCTTCACCGTCTACCTTAAAACACTAACAAGCGCATCACGATATCTCAAAAATATAACATTTAAGCTCAAAAACTTAATCTAACCAATAAAAACACTAAAACACTAAAACTAACATAATTAAACACTAAATACATAATAAATTAAAACCTAAAACATCATGCAATTGACAACTATCAGCCATTATAGGATGGAGAGTGTGTATTGATTACCGAAAGCTTAATTCGACGACCAAGAAATACCATTTCCCTTTACCTTTTATGGAGAAAATGATTGAGAGGGCAACTGGTCATTCTTTTAACTATTTTCTTGATGGATATTTAAGGTCAATCAAGTTTTTATATACCTGAAAGACCAAGAGAAGACCACTTTCACTTGCCCTTATGGGACTTTCACTTATCTTTATAAGATGTCATTTCGTTTATGCAATGCACTTTCCACATTCCAAAGGTGCTTGATGGCTATATTTGCAAACATGAATGAAAACTTTATAGAGGTATTTGTGGATGACTTCTCTGCCTTGGGAGATTAAGGATTAATTGTTAGATTGAGCCATATCATGTGAGAATATATGAAGAGCATTCCATTTGCATTCATTATATTAGCATACACACATATGAATCATGATTTAGAAACATTGAAAAGATAGTATATGCACTCAATTGACATATATCGGAGTATGAAAGATTTTAAATTATTATGACACAATTGTGTGTTGGTTATGTCTTGAATCTTGTTTGAAGGATTATAATTAGTGAATTGGGAATATATTATTATAATTGAGTAATTGATAAAATGGTGTGTGCACTTAAATTTAGGAAAGAGCAGGACAAAAATGATACATGAACATTTAGGTTGATTAGGCCTATGAAATGGTGAAATGTGGCATTGGAAATAAGTGACAAATGGCTCAGTTAAATGGATGATGAGTGGCTTGATTATAATTGCTATAAGTGGTCCCTTAAATTTATGACAAATGACACCTTAGACTTGTAACATGTGGAGCAATAGAATGGGGACATGTGTAGCTTCACAAATGGTGACGTATAGCCTTGCAATTGGTGACATGTGTAGCCTTACAATTGGTGACATGTGTAACCATATAGCTAGTGACATATGGAGGCTTAAATGAGCTACATGTAGAACCTAAAGTAAGTGACACATGGACTAATATAATAGTAACATATGGACCAATAGAAGGATAACATATGTACCAATAGAATGGTGACACATGGACCAATAGAATGGTGACACATGAATTAGTTTGACTTTCTTTGAATTTTCTAGAGAAATGAATGAAAAAGGTAATAGAAGTGAGAGTGAAGGTTGGCATAAGGTTATAAGAGGGATAAAAATGAAAATAAGAAGAGAAGGAGAGAAAAAGGGGGAGAGAAGAGGAGAAGGAAAGAGGTTATCAAGGTAAGTTGA
>JAOTAY010021022.1:0-11377 GCA_025629805.1 Erythroxylum baracoense | reverse complement strand
TTTGCATTGCATTTTCAAGCATTCATAGGGGTAAAATCTGTGTTTTGACTTCAGGGGAAAAACTATATTAATCTAGGTTGTTTTAGGCAAAGTTGTCTTCTTGGAAGTTGTAGTTTATCCTCTTAGCTTTCCAATGTTATAAAGTTTGTAACTTTTGGACATAGGAGTTAAGAGGTATACTTTTTACAAGTTAGTGATGCCACAAAGGGTGTATGCTGGACACTTTATATCCCATTTCTAACTTGATCTAACAGAAAAACAGTACTATAGTGTCTTGAAATGGAAAGAATTAGTGTGATAAGTTAGAGATGAAATGAAGGTGATAAAGGGAGTTGATTATGTGCAGAAATTTATGATAAATGTGTTTAAGTTTGAATGTTATGCTTTTCGATTGATGACCAAACATAGATTATGATTTGGTTATAAATGATATTGAGCTGAAATGGAAGTGGGAATGAAGGGAATTGATGGGGAAAATAAGTTAAAAATGATAGATATGCATAAGAGAGGTCATAGGTAACTTGTAGGAGTTAGAAATATGGAAATTAACTCATAAATGTCTGCTGGGTGGACTTGACGTCTGCTGGGCGGACCTTCTCGGGAATTCCAACATTCCAATTCAGTTCATATCTGTTTGGAGGGACATATGTCCGCTAAGTAGACATTCTCAGGACAGTTTTATAAATGTGCAATTTTAGTCCTCTAAAAGGCAAAATCTCTCTTCGAGGTCTTCATGGAAGTTATATAACTCGAAGTCCTCTTCAAAACCATACTTAAATGACCTTAATCCGACATCTATAGTGAACGTTATGCTTATTGTCCCAAATCATGTACATTTATAAGTTGTGGACTTATTAATGCTTTCCTATGATACATTTAGGCTTGAATGGAGCTTGAAATGTACTTAGTTTTGTATGGAAATAAGAGATAAAATGAGTGATATGTTTAGGGTGATGATTGAGGATATAAAAATAACAATAGATTATCATATATTAAATGTTCAAATATTGAAATTTTGGGATGTTATGAAAGTGAAGATGAACCTATAATGGCTAATGAGATTCCATTATAAGAACCCTATGGAGTGATGCGCTCATGTCTGACTCACGAGTTAGACTCCTAAAATGGGGCCTAACAAAATCTTAATTGGATATAATTGGTATTTAATTAATTTTTCTAAACCTAAATATGATTTAGGCTTATAATTTATATCCATTGCCAACATAGTTGGGAACCTAATGGGTTAGATGCAAAGAATCGATTAAAGAGAGAAAACACGATGTAATCAAGTTGGACTTGTTCATAAAGTTTGAGAAATTTTATAGTTAAATATGAGATATTTAATAAACAAGGATTAATATGAGATATTAAATCTTAATTAGATATAATTGGTATTTAATTAAATCTTAAATATCAATTACATCCAATTAAGATTTAATATCTCATATAATTCAATTTCAATTAAGTTAATAAATTGTCCAAAGCATTTTATAAATAGGCTTAGGTTTTAAGGGAGCTATCACTCCTTGCCTAACCCTCTGTGTAATAGTTGCAGAGTTCCTCAACATGCCTTGAGGATAAAGTTAGAAGCAAAACACTTATACAGCTATAATACTTAAGATAAACTAGTTTTCAAAGACGATTCGACAAAAACGATAAGAAAAGGATCGAACTTTGAAATAAGGTATGAATTATTATTCATGCTTTAATATATTTATATATTAATCATTTTGTTGAATTTAAGTGATCTTGATTTTCAAAAAATCAAAAACTTGTTATTACTTTTCTATGTATGGAATCAGGTCCCACCCCCATTCTCATCATAATACACTTCCCCAAAAAATTTAGGGTGAAAGTGATAGTTGTTCATTAGTCTATGTTTTTCTAAGTATTTGACATGTGTTTCTTGCATAATAGTTGATTATTATTGCATTTTAAGGTTGTTTTCATTTAGTTTAATCTTTATTATTGTTTTTTTATGTTTGATGTTAATTTAGGATAAGAATTGATTATTTTTATGCAGGAATGAAGATTGAGCAACTTGGAGATTGAGTTAGAGACCAAAGAGGAGAAGAGAAGAGGAAGCTTTTTGTTGCAAGTTCCCACGATCGTGGGAATCACGCCAATTCCCATAATCGTGGGATGTTTTATTTAAGAGATTATATGGGATTCAATTAAACTTTAGGGTTTTTAGACTATATAAGGTATTAAACCTCCATGGATGAGAGAGGACAAAAACCCTCTGTAGAGAAGAGCCCCCTTGAGTGAAAAATCCAAGTTTTGAGTCTTGAGGAAGGTGGAGATTCAAAGATTATCAACAACAATTAGGAAAATAGCACAACAACATCCGAATTTCTAGATTTTGGTAAAGAAGAGAAGGAGTTTTCTTTATTCAATTTTCTGTTAGGAGCTGGTACAACCAAACAAGTAAATTATCTAGGCCAACTATAGAGAGGTAATAACTCGTACTTAAATACATATAATCTGGGGTGGAAAAACCACCCAAATTTTTTTTGGAGTATTAATAATGCAAGTGGCCAAGCAAAACTGTAAGGACCTCCAGGATTTCAACAAAATCGACTTGGATCTATAGAAAGAAAAATGGACAAGTTTATGAAGTTTTGGTTGCAAATTAGCAACCCTAGAAGAGAACCAAAAGAGAATGTTTGCTAGCCAAGAAGAGAGTCAAAAGAGGATGGAGGTGAAGATTGATCAAATTGTCCAGAACTATGCCTTGTCGTTCCATAACTTGGAGGTTCAGGTAAGTCAACTTGCTAATGTTTTATTTTCTAGAAGTGCAGGTAGCCTACCGAGCAATACTGAGGCCATTCCGAGGAAGCAACTCAAGGCTATTACACTTCAAAGTGGCAAACAGATGGAAAAAACCAAATGTGAAAAAGGATAGCTAAGAAAAAGAGAAAGTTAAGGAGATAGAAGAAGAAAAGGAAGAAGGATGGCCTTATGTAACACCACCACCATACAAGCCAAAACTTCTGTATCCACAAAAGGTGAAACAACATCAGGTGAACATTTAGTTTTTCAAGTTTTTAGAGACACTAAAGAACCTACAGATTAATTTGTCATTGGTTGAAGCTTTGGAGTGCATGCCCAAGTATGTGAGTTTTTTAAGGATATACTCACACATAAGCACACTTGAGAAGACAATCAGGCGGTAACATTGATAAAAAATTATAGTTCCATCATATCAAGCCAAATGCCTTAAAAATTACAAGATCTAGGGAGTTTCACTATTCCATATGTTGATGGTGATTTTGAATTTTCTAAATGTTTATGTGATTTAGGTGCAAGTATCAGTTTGACGCCTTTGTCTATTTTCAAGAAACTGGGACTAAGAGAGGTCAAGCCAACATCAATGCTAATTCAACTTGTGGATCAATCCATAAAAAGGCCATTTGGAGTTATGGAAGACGTATTAGTAAAAGTGGACAAATTTATAATTCCCGTTGACTTTGTTGTGTTGAATTTTGAAGTTGATAAGAACTATCAATTGATTTTGGGTAGGCCTTTTATGAATACTAGTAGGGCATTAGTTGATGTGAATGAAGGGAAACTTGTGTTGAGCATTGATGATGATAGGTTGAGTTTAATATGTCAAAATCTTTGAAGAAAAGTGGATAGTAATGGTTGTATGAAAATTGATATGGTGGATGAATGTGTAAAGGAGATTAAAGAGTAAGTCGATAAAGTGAAAGAAGTGCATAAGGATGAGAGTGTTAAGGAAGAGGATTTATGTAAGGAAGTTGATTTAGAGAAATTAGAGAGAACTGATATGCCTACACCACCTTCAATCGTTAAACGTCCCGCTTTAGAGCTTAAACCCTTACCTTCCCATTTGAGATTCACCTTTTTAGGGAAGAACTATACTTTACCCATCATTATCTCCAACGAATTAGATTGTGAGCAAGAAGAGAAAGTGGTGGACATCATTAGAAAGAGGATGAGAGCCATAGGGTGGCAAATTTCTAATATTTGGGGAATTATCCCCAATGTAGTGATGCATAGGATTAACCTAGAAGAAGGATGTAGAACTCTAAGAGAAAGAAAAAGAAGGTTAAATCCAGATATGCAAGAGTTTGTGAAGAAGGAAGTGGTGAAACTTTTGGATGTGGGGATTATTTGCTCCATTTTAGATAGTGAGTGGGTAAGTCCAGTACAGTATGTGTTGAAGAAGGGTGGTACGATGATGATAAAGAATGAGAAAGTTGAAAAGATTTCCACTAGGACCATCACAAGTTGGTGGGTATGTATTGACTATATGAAGCTAAATTTAGCCACCAAGAAGGATCATTTCCCTTTACCTTTTTTAGACTAAATGAATGAGAGGGTGGCTGGTCATTCTTTTTATTACTTTCTTGATAGATATTCAGGGTACAATCAAATATTTATATGCCCAAAAGATCAAGAGAAGACCACTTTTTCTTGTCCTTATGGGACTTTTGCTTATCGGAGGATGCCTTTTGGTTTATGCAATGCACCTGCTACATGCCAAAGGTGCATGATGGCCATATTTGCAAACATGAATTAAAACTTTATAGAGGTATTTATGGATGACTTCTTTATCTTTGGAGATCCCTTTGATCATTGTTTATTTAATTTAGATAGAGTGCTTCAAAGATGTGAGGAAGCTCATCTAGTTTTAAACTGGGAGAAGTGTCATTTTATGGTCCAAGAAAGAATTGTATTAGGCCGTAAGATTTCATGCAAGAGGATTGAAGTGGATCGCGCTAAGACAGAAGTGATTGAGAAGTTACCACCTCCCATCAACATAAAAGGTATCCAAGCTTTCCTGGGTCATGTAAGGTTTTACAGACGACTTATTAAGGATTTTTCCCTTATTACAAGACCACTAACTCATTTGTTAGTCAAAGTTGTGCCTTTTATTTTTAAGGATGACTGTTTAGATTCTTTTAACAAGATGAAGAAGGCACTCAAAATAGCACCAATTCTGACGTAGTCAGATTGGTCTCTTCCTTTTGAGATTATGTGTGATGCAAGTGACCATACTGTAGGTTATTTACTTAGATAGTGGAAAGAGAAGAGGTTGCATGTTATCTATTATGTAAGCAAGACTTTGACTGTAGCACAACTGAATTATACAACTACTGAGAAGGAATTGCTTGTGGTGGTATTTGCTTATCAAAAATTTCATTCCTATCTTTTAGGCTCATAAGCTATTATTTTTACAGACCATGCAGCATTACGTTACCTTTTTGTGAAGAAGTATCCCAAGGCTAGGCTCATTTGGTGGGTAATCCTGCTCCAAGAGTTTAACATTAAGATTAAAGACAAGAAGGAGTAGAAAATGTCGTAGCGGAGCTCTTATCAAGAATTAAAGGAGGACATCATGAAGAGGAAGAGGAAATTGAGGAAAGCTTTCCTAATGAGACTTTAATGATGGTAGATAATCCTTTCCTTGGTTTGCAGATATTGCAAGCTACCTTTCAGGTGGTATTCTTCCATATGGTTTTTCATATCAACAAAGGAAGTGTTTTCCATTTCAATGCTCTCGTATATTTTGGATGAACCTGTACATTATAAGATATCATGCTTATGAAAAGGCCAAGCTATATAAAGAAAGGGCTAATAAATGGCATGATGGCCACATCAAGAAGAAGGAATTTAAGAATGGAGACTTAGTACTTTTGTTTAATTTAATCTTCGGTTATTTCTCGAAAAGCTCAAGTCAAAATGGAGTGGACCCTTCAAGATTCTTCAAGTGTTTCCCCATGGAGCTTTGGAGTTGAAAAATGACAAGGGAGAAACATTTAAGGTTAGTGGGCGTCGTTGCAAGCCATATTACGGAGGGACGTATCCATAAGAAAGGGACGTTATCTCTTTCCTTTCTTCCACTCTTTCGTGACTGTATGAGGAATGGTCAAGCTAATGACCTTAACTTAGCATGTTTAATTTCTTTTGATTGTATTTATCTATTTGTTTGTTTGTTTTTCTCAGTTATGATTAGGTTTGAATTGAGTTTGATTGATGTTTATTTGGATTTTTTTAATTTCAACTTATTTTCTCTTCGAATGTTTTGTTGGTAATATTATTTTGATGTGTTTGTAGGTTATGGGATCATTGAGAATGCATGCTAGGCTTAGAAGAAGGTTTATAAGTGGAAGAATTACCCCATCCTACGATCATGGGAATTGGTGAGTTTCCCACAACTGTCGGAAGACTCTTCAAAAAGTTTCTGGAGAGTAATCCCACGATCGTGGGAATTGGAGTGATTGCTATGAAGTTTTTGGAGAGATTTCCCACGATCGTGGGAATACCATCCGAGGGAAATTTTATATTTCCCTTCCCTCTTCCCCTTTCATTCACTTTTAAAATTTTCACACCTCTCTTTAACCTGCGAAAATCCACTCTCCCACTCTCTAAAATCTGTTATCTTCTACTAAATTCTTGGTATTTTCTTCTTCTCTTTTCATAAATCTTTCAATCCTTTGCTCTTATTATGCATTAATCATTCAAAAATACTAAGATTTGAGTAAGGTTTTTCTCTCTCTAAAAAAACAAATTCAATCCTCTCTTTCTTATTTTTGTAGATTTTATCTTCCAACAGCTCCAAAGAAGATGATTGCTTAGAAACCGACCAATGAATTGCGCCTTTAAAATAACCCATATTAACTTTCATGTTATTCTGAGCATACCATAAAAGAAAGAGCTCAACTTTAGAAATCACATGCATATTATTGGCTTTTCCTAAAAAATTGAACACTAGAAAGCGGTGGAAAATTCTATACACTAGATCAATCAAAGAATTAGCCTTAGACGAGCTAGGATTATACATTTATGGATCAGCGGACAGCACTGAATAATCTCTTTCTCATTATACCAGTCAGGATAATCGCAAAAAGAATTGATATAGGAATAATAAGAAATCAGAGAATTGGGTACAAAGCCTAAAACTACATTCCATTCATTTACAGACATAGAAAAATGATGCTCTAAAATCATAAATCGAATAGTAACAGGTGTAGTGATATCACCATTGATAGGCATTTCAAATTTAAAGGAAGTATAAAAATCCCAAACTAGTTCTTTAAAAATCAGCAGCCGCAAATCCACAAACACACCCAATCCTAAATTATCTACAAAAGACCTAAACTGAGATTGTAAATTAAAATAAGTTAAGCAAGATTCGTCCACATACCGACCCGAGCAAATCGTTATGCCATTAATTTAGTTGAGCAAACAGATATCTGTGTCATCCACGTAGCCAAGATTCTCGTCTTGTCCGTGGCCTGTGAGATTGTTTCGCTAAATGTGTGGACCACGTTTAGACTGAGAACGACACCGGCGCTCCTTGGTGACAGTCTCTTCGTCATTCACTACCTCTACTGCTGCTACACTAGGTTAGACGTCCTACTCATTGGCATTAGGGTGCTCTCCTGCTCCAATGGCATTCTCCTCTTCTTCAATTTCATTGTCATCACTGGAAGGTGGAGGAGGTGTTATCTTAACTCGGCGTTTGCTAGTGGAGCATCGAGGTGGTGCGGCATCTGCTGGTGGCTTGTCACTATCAATTAGTTAGGTGGTTGTACGTGGAGGTCGATCAAGAACTTTTGGTATGGAATGGGTGTTGTGGGTGGTGCAGCGTAGTTGGGCGGTGTTGGGCATTTGGTGTGGATGGTTGGCATCGGATGGGTGCTGCGGCGTTGTTGGGGCTGTACAGTGTGGGCGTCAGATGGGTGTTGTAGCGTGGTTGTGTGGGTGTCAGATGGGTGGTGCGGCATGGTTGTGTGGGTGTCGGATGGGTGTTGAAGATTTAATGGATTTTTTGCCACTGATGAGTGGGGCGACGCTTGGTGATAGAAGAGGAGTTAATGGATTTTAGGGTTAAAAGGGTGAAAGATTGTTTTTTTTTTAATGTGGGTGTGGATCTTGATAGACGAAAATGCCCTCATAGTTTCCCTCCCCACACTTAGTTTTAAATAATGGCCAAAAATTACAACAATGCCACCATGCCATCTTGCTTGGATTGCTGCTAGTTAATGCATCCTTAAAATCTTCTGTGTAGTTACACAAACCATTTAATCAACCAACCTTTTTTTTCAGTTTACCATGACTATGATCAAACTATACTGTCCTAGAAAAAAACAAAAATTTCGCGACCAAGTGATATCCAATAATAGCAAAATGTTGGAACAAAATTTAAAAAATAAAATATCGAAAAGAAACCTGACAGAATTATGAACAACTAAAAATTAAATTGCGAAGAACAAAATGAAAGCAAACCTTAGGTTGCCTCCCAAGAAGCGCATTTGTTTAACGTCGTTAGCTCGACATGGGCCCTATTCAGTTATAGGGAGGTTTACTTAAAGAGTTAACTCCAACGGAATAAGGCTGAAATCCTTCGTAAAATGGCGTCAAACAATGGCCATTCACCTTGAAAATTTTTGTTGTTTCCATGCTTTAAATATCAACAGCACTGTAAGGATAGATCTTGGTTACGACAAAAGGTCCAATCCATTTGGATCGCAATTTTGCTGCAAAAAGTTTCAAAGTCGAATTAAATAAAAGTACCTTTTGTTCGAGTTTAAACTTCTTCTCAGCAAGCTGCTTGTCATGAAATGCTTTAGTTTTGGCCTTGTATGTAATAGCATTGTCGAAAGCATGGTTCTATAGTTCTTCCAATTCCTGAATCTACAACTTTCTTTGTTGCCCAGCAGCATCAAAATTCATGTTGCACTGCTTCACGGCCTAGAATGCTCGGTGCTCCACTTCTACTGGCAAATGATAGGCCTTGCCATAAACAAGTCTATAAGGAGACATATTTAATGGCATTTTATAGGCAGTACGATAAGCCCAAAGAGCATCATCCAAGTGCCAGCTCCAGTCTTTCCTGCTGAAATTCATAGTTTTCTCCAAAATATTCTTTACCTCTCGATTGGACAATTCAGCCAACCCATTGGTTTGAGGGTGGTAGGTTATGGAGGTCCTATGCACAACTCCATATTTCTTCAGCAAAGCAGCAAACACTCTATTACAGAAATGAGTCCCGCGATCACTAATGATTGCTTTCGAAGTGCCAAACCTGACAAAGATATTAGTCTTCACAAAATCAACAACAACCTTAGAGTCATTAGCTCGAGTGGCTTTTGCCTCTATCCATTTCGAAACATAATCGATAGCTAACAAAATGTACTGAAAACCAAATGATGATAGAAAAAGGCCCATGAAATCAATCCCCCACACATCAAATATTTCACAAACAATAACCAGGGTCTGAGGCATTTCATTTCTTTAGCCTATGTTGCCAGTCATTTGGCACCTGTCACATGCTTTGCAAAATACATAAGAATCTCTAAAAATGTTAGGCCAATAGAAACCAGATTCAAGCACTTTCCTAGCTGTCCTATTAGGGCTGAAATGGCCATCACAAGCAGATGCATGACAAAATTGCAATATGGAAGAAATCTCAGATTCAAGTACGTACCTTCATATAATTTGGTTAGAACATATTTTTCATAAATATGGATCGTCCCAAATGTAATACCTAGCATCATTCTTCAATTTATGGCACTGGGCAGATGTGCTACCATCTGGGTATCCTTTCTGGGTGATGAAATTGACCAGATCCGAGTACCATGGGTTTCGAAATGGCCATGTTGAAGTCATCGCAAATAGCTGTTCATCAGGAAACTCCTCAGTAACGACTAAATCATCTCCAGAGTTGTTGTTTAGCCTACTCAGGTGATCTGCGACCAAGTGTTTTGCTCCCTTTTTATCTCTGACCTCAATGTCAAATTCTTACAACAAAAGAACCCACCGGATAAATCTTGACTTGGCATCCTTTTTGCTCATCAAGTACCAAAGAGCAGCATGATCTGAATACACTATCGCCTTTGTACCAAGAAAGTATGATCTAAATTTCTCTAGTGCAAAGACAATAGAAAACATCTCTTTCTCAATGGTTGAATAGTTTTACTGAGCACTATCCAATGTCTTTGATGCATAGTAGATCACATGAAGGTCACGACCTACCCTCTGTCCAAGAACTGCTCCTACAGCGTAGTTATTGGCACCGTACATGAGCTCAAAAGGGAGGTCCCAATCTGGTGGCTTAATGCTAGGTGTAGTAACCAACTTTTCCGTCAAAATTTCAAACGCCTTTTTGCAGTCTTCATTGAATTCAAATGACACATCTTTTTGCAGAAGGTTGATCATTGGATGAGCTATCTTCAAAAAATCTCTGATAAACCGCCTGTAAAAACCTGCATAACCTAGAAAAGAATGTACTTCCTGTATATTTGCGGGGTAAGGCAGCGAGCTAATCACATTAATTTTTGATCTATCTACTTCAATGCCCCTAGTCGAAACTATATCGATTAACCATGAAATGAAACTTTTCATAATTAAGCATAAGATTTTTTTCATTGCATCTTTTTAACACTTTCCTCAAATTTTCTAAACAAGATGTAAAGGAATCTCCGTACACAGTAAAGTCATCTATGAAAACTTCAATAATTTCCTCTACGTAGTCAAAAAAGATACTTACCATACATCTCTGAAATGTCACCGGAGCGTTGCAAAGACCAAATGGCATATGTTTGTAAGCAAAAGTACCAAACGGACAAGTAAATGTCATCTTTTCCTAATCTTCAGGCATTACATGAATCTAATGAAAGCCTGAATAACCGTCTAAACAACAATAATGAGAACGACCTGTAAGTCTCTCAAGCATCTGATCAATAAATGGTAAAGAAAAATGATCTTTACGGGTAGCAGCAACATTTAATTTTCTATAATCAATATATACATGCCACCCGTTTTGAACTCTAGTGCGTATTAATTCACCTTTTTCATTTTCAATAACAGTAATACCAATTTTTTTAGGAACTATCTGTGTTGGACTTACCCACTTGCTATCTAAAATAGCATAAATCACGTCTGCAGCCATCAAACTCTATAGTTAAAGTCCCCCCATGAACATTAATTTTTGTCCTAGAAGTACTCAAAAATGGGCATCCTAACAACATCATCCTAGATGCAGGTGACCCCTCATCCTTCATTCTCATCACATAAAAATCTGCAGGAAATACTAGATCATCTACCTGCATTAAAACATCCTCCAACAATCCCTCAGGGTACCTAGTGGTACGATTAACTAATGTTAAAATCACATCATCTTACTTCAACGGACCAGCATTCAATGTAGTATAAATAGACAATGGCATAAGATTTACAGAAGCCCCTAAATCGAGCATAGCCTGTTCTATACCAACATTGCTAATTTTACAAGGAATGGTAAACATACCTGGGTCTTTTTCCTTTATTAGTAACTTGCCCTGCAACATTACCGAGACATTCTCACTCATCACTATATGCTAATTGCCCCTCATCTTGGTCATGC
>JAOTAY010021021.1:0-11379 GCA_025629805.1 Erythroxylum baracoense | reverse complement strand
TATGAATGCATGAATATGTCAATACACTATAAACACTCCTAAACATTTCAAATTACCACTATACCCTTCCTATTGGTAAGGGGATGTTACACACCATGTATATTTTTAAAGAAAAACGTCAAAAACGACATTGTTTTTGAAGTAACGGTCGGGCCACAAGTCGGGTCAAACCTCAACTTGTGGCCCAATTGGGCAGGCCATGGTTGAGTCGTTGCCCGCCCGTGACTTGGTCAACCCAGGCTAAAATTAGGCCAAGCTGGGTAGGCCGGACCAAATTTGACATTTCTAATCAATGGAATACAAGAAGACTTTTCCCCTTAACAATTCTTTACATAATTATAATATTTTGACCTATACTATAATAACCATAAGGTAGGATTGACAAAAAATCGGTTTTAAACCAAACTGGTTCCGGACAAAGGTAAAAATTTCATGACTCTAAACTAGTTTGAAACCAAAATTTTTTTACCAAGTTGATCTGAAACTGAACTGGATTGGAAAATACCAACCCAGTTCGAAACCAGTTTGTCCGATTTTAACTAATAGCAAAGGACCATTAAATTGCATCATCTTCTTTCTATCTCTTTCTCTGTAAAATCAATCAAAAAACTATAGCAAAGAAAACTAAATTATAGTCTAGTTGAAGCTTAAACCAAACAAATGATAAGTCTACAACCAAATTCAAAAAAACAAAACTACAACTACCAAATTCAAAGTCTCCAACAAAATTATAGCAAGAAGCTACAAAGACACAAACAGTACACCAAATCCAAAACCAGTAAACCACATTGTTCATGCTACAAATTCAAACCAAATAAAACAAAATTACGTAAATTTTTTTCTTCGCTAAATTTTGAAGCAATGATTTTTTCCTTTTACCAATTCGGATCCGACAATTTTAATCAGTTTTAAATGTTCGGTGCTAACTAATTTTAAAAATTCAGACATTTTGTCCGATTAGGTCAACCCGGATTCAAATTTGATTTTAATTCGGACAAAAATCGGTCAATCCGGTTTAAATTCGGTCAAAAAATTCTAACCTGTATTTAATTTTTTCTGGATCAAACAAAGTTGGATTATCTGTTCGGACAAAATTTTGCCAAGCCTACCTTAAGGTTTTGCAGTTTCGATTAGTGGAATCCACAAAACTGAAGAATAAATGTTGTCAAGGACAAGTGACCCCTGTAACGAACATTCATAAGGTAACTCTTATTTGATGATTAGCTTGTTAAACTGCCTATGGGGAAACAGAATACAAAGATGGTCTTGGGTAATTTCTTAGCTAAGCATAAGTTGAACAACTGATATGGAGCTTCTTTTTCTTTTTCTTCCTCTTTCTTCTTCTTCTTCTCCTCCTCCTCCTCCTTATTATTCTCCTCCTTCTCCCAGTATGATGCTTTATATAGCAATACTTGATGAGTGCCATTCTATCTTGTCTTTTACGTATATTGTTTTGCAGTTTGGCTTGGATAACCCTATCTACTAAGAACGAAGCATCCAAGTCAATTTTGTGTCTTTGTGATAGTAATTTGGATATAAAATAGACTTTTATGTATTTCTTTTATAATGAACGTTATTTGGTGAATCAGATAAGTTGAAAATTAACTTTTAATTAATTTAATTCATGTTTTAAACATACACGATCAGTTTAATTTTATTTATTATTAAACCCCAGAAAAATAACACAACTTACCAATAACAACCTATGTACACATTTTCCAAAAGCAATAACCACAGATTCTAGAATGAAGGAAAGTCAGTGTAAGCTAAGCTTCAGTCCAGTCCAGTGCTTGAGAGAGTGTCAATGATTATATTATTTTCAAAAAATTTATTGGGTCAAAAAATTTTGCCGATGGGTGATGAATAATGACTATGAATTCTACAAAATGGAATTATAGAATACGAAGATCTTTTTAATTTTCCTTTTCTTGTCTTCTTTGTTACTTTGAGTGTTACATGTTCCAAACTGGCTATGAGTAAAAGTGGTCCTGCGTGCGTTCATTAGCTAAGAATGGTTTCAATAACTCAACTTTGACAGGCTAATGTTTAAGTTATTTACTCATACTAAAAGAAGTTTGTATCTTTGTGATAGTAATAATTTGGTTAAAATTTTGACATTTATATATGTATCTTTATGTGTTGCAATTTAATTCCCAAGTTAGCTTAAGACTAGCATGCAACATTAATTTCTCCCATTTTGATCCCATATCAAGAGAAAATTTAGGTTTTGACATAGTTTCTTTTTCGTTTGTTTTATCTTCGACAGAAAAAGGTTGACGATTGACTTAATCTACAACTTCTTCAACTGGTAAACTACTTCGCATGTTTAAAATATATCGAATATGCCCAATTTAACGATTTACTAGGAAAAATAAACCTCTGCTTGCAGCCTAAAATTTGGAATATTTAAACTTCCAATGGAAAAGTCTTTACAAAATAGACAACTCTACTTTCCAGTGTGCCCAACACATTTATTGTTGGAAGTGTAGCATAATTTTCAATGCATTCATCAAAGACAGCTACGGCGAGCTACACATTTTCGAAGGCGATAACTACTGTTTCTAGAATGAGGAAAAGTCAGCCAAAAGAACTGTTTCTAGAATGAGGAAAAGTCAGCCAAAAGATAAGAAGGAGTAGTCTAATTGGTTTAACACCTCAATTAAAGCTCCTTTTTTATAAAAAGTTTTGAATTCGAGTCACCGTGAAGAAGAGATGAAGGGAAAATTTTCTTATTAACGATCATCTAACTCCTTGGGTATATTTCTTGATTGGATTAATTGCGAATGTCTCGCTTCTAGCGGCAGTGTAGGAGTTGGAACTACTAAAAAACCTAGGGTTGATGAAAACCTGATGCTAAATAGGGTCAGTGATCAATCAGCAGCTGACCAATCAGTATATAAGGGAGTTGAAGTTACCAAATTTTGAGGGGTCAGTATTAATTTATGCCTAATTGCTCCACATATAGTTCCTCTAACTACATTTTCTAAACGACTCCTTATATGTAGGAGTGTACAAGTTATATAAGAACCTTAGAAATTTTAGGATTTCAGATTTACCTCTTTTAAGAATTTTAGAGTTAAATTTTAAAGGCTTAAGATTAGTCCGAGAAAATTAAATTACCTGATGTGTATATATATATATATATAAAAAGTCAGCCAAAAGCTACGTAAATATTCCATGGATATAACCTCGTAAAAAGGGGTTCAGTGTAGTGCCAATAATCTCTTTATCAAAGAATTTATTATTTTCGTCAGTTTCTTAGGTCAAAAGATGCCGCCGATGGATGACCAAGAATCACTATGCATTTTTTTTTCTTTTGGGTTAACTTAGGGGTGTTTTGGGTGGGCCTAAAGTGTTGACGGCACTGATTAATTTCAGTTAACGCCTTTCGGGACCGGACGGGCGGCTCAGCACTATGATTTTTTTTTTTTTGGGATAAAATGGAGGCTAAAGGCCGAAACAAAAAGGTCAGCACTGTGCGTTTTAATGCTACTAAAAGATAGCACTAAACCACTGTTTCGTGGTCCCTGAGAGATTGGCCTATATAACAGAGGTTACCCTTCCGCAACAAACGCAGAGATAAAACTTACAGTTGTTATGGCTAACAAGATCGTGGTTTTGATTGTTGGCATTCTTGCGATTTGCTGCTTTGCCTCAGTCGTTAATGCCGCGCAAGGGACTGCCACTTTCTACACTCCACCTTACGTCCGTAAGTACATATATAAATGTTTTACGCACCTGTAGTACTATTACTACCCTGCAAACCTATGAATATTAAGTTATTTATTGTTTTGACATGCAGCATCTTCATGCTATGGTTTTGAAAACAAGGGAGTGATGATCGCAGCTGCAAGCGATGCGGTGTTCGAAAATCGCAGAGCATGTGGGAGGAGATATAGGGTAACGTGTATCGGTGGTACTAACCAAACTCCTAATCCATGCAAGGGTGGTAGTGTTGATGTTACAATCGTCGACTACTGTCCACCAGGCTGCGCTGCAACCATTGATCTCTCCCAAGAAGCTTTCGCAAGAATTGCTAATCCTGCTGCTGGCAAAGTTCGGATTCAATATAATCAGTAAGCCTGAAATCTATTAATTTAATCAACTTGTTTAATTGTAGACCCCAAGTTCCTATTTGACATCTTCTTCATTATTGTTTGATGTTCTTGTTTTCAGGATATAGAGAGTGAAGGCATGCAAGTGACAGATATCAAAATAATATGACATCAGATGGTGCAAGCTAGCGTGAAATAAAAACCGAGTTTTATTAATCTCTAAAACAACTATTTACGGCCTTGTAGTAGGGGTCTATTTATGCAATATGATCCTTTCCTCAGTAATAATAAAAGAAGAAATGAGCACATCTATTGCTCTTCATTCCAAGGAAGTCATTACCCGAATAAAAAAGTGAATCTTTGGTGAGAATCTGATCTATATCCGGCAATATCCACCTTCTCTTATTATTAATTTTTGTCTGAATGTTATTGGTAAGCATGTAACACATTATTTGTCAGAACAAAATAATACTTCATTTTCATCATTTGATTAGACCACATGATTAATCTAAAGGCACTCTTGCATCAGAAAAATTGATCCATCATGATTTGGAAAAAAAAAAAGAAAGTTTTGATTGATAATATTAGGAGACTAGAGAAAAAATAATCAAAATACAACCCTCTTTATGGTAAACTTAATCCTAGCAACAAAGCACTCTAATTAAGTTTAATAAGATAATATCAAAGAGAAAATAAAAACTTAATAAAGAAATAAATTAAGAGATTTATAAGAAAAACTCTCCAGAATAAAAAATATATAGACCAAACAGACAATAAAATCCACTAATGGATTTACAAAATTTAATCTCTCATCCTACAATAACAAGTCATCTTACAAAGATTCAAGATTAAAAATAAAGCTAATAGCCAAGTCAACGAACTCATGACTCAATCTCAAAATCAATCAAACAAGGCGAATATCATAAACTACTTACTTTCTCTTTGTTTTCTTTTTTCTTTTTGGTGTTTTTGCACTTCCTAATAAACAAACTCATGTCTTTTTCTCTTTTATATTCCAAATTAGGTTTTCTACAACATATATAATCACATACACAATCGTGTAAGTAACTATCTATCTTTCAGTTTCACTTGAGTCATGGACTTATACGATTATAGAGATCTACACAGTTGTCACACACGGCCATGTATGTCATGTACCCGTGTGTGTACATGACCTTATATGTCATCACTCTTCACACGTTTCTTCACACTATTCTAGAGATTTGCATAGTTGATTCACAAATGTGTAATTCACGGACACGCTACACTTCGTGTATCTTCCTAGAAAAGCTTTTTTTTATCTTGTCTTTATTTGTTTGTCATTTTCAATCTATTATATAGGTCATTCTGTTGTAGTTTGTTGTAACAGATCCAATACGTGTAATAGCAATAGATTTGATATGTGTAATACAGAGGATTTACAAGTAAAATTAAAAAAAGAAAAGAATGTGGGCCAGAGATGTAAGTTGATCCAGTTGTGAATGGACTAGGCTGCACTCCAAACACATTGGTCTAAACTTTAAACAAAGAAAATGTCCCTAACCCAATAGATGAACATCGTGTTTTCATCTAGGGTTCTCTCCACACACCGTTGTCTTCAGCTAAGGTATTCTTCACACGCAAGGCTCTCTTCACACGCCGCCGAAACCGCAACTTGTCTTGACACGCCGCCGCAAGCTGGGCGGTAGATGTTGTCGACGCCAAGCTTTAGTAGTAAATCTTGAAAGGTGGATTTTGGCAGGGCTTTGGTGAAAATATCGGTCAATTGATCGTTGATTGAGATGGGAAGAAGGTGAATGATACCTTGTTGCAATTTCTCTCGAACAATATGGCAATCGATCTCGATGTGCTTTGTTTGTTCGTGAAAAATTGGATTTTCTGCGATGTGTATAGCAGAAGGCTGTCACAATAAAGATACTCAGGTGGGAGATGGTCGACTTCAAAGTCCTTAAGAAGATACGATAGCCACTGAAGTTCGCATGTCGTGGTGGCTAGAGCTCTGTACTCAGCTTCAGAGGAACTCTTGGAGATTGTCGGTTGTTTTTTGGATTTCCAAGAGATTAAGGAGGATCCGAGAAACACACACCAGTGACGGACTTTCGGGAGTCAGGGCAGGTTCCCCAGTTAGAGTTGGAGAAAGCACGGAGCTTAAGTGGGGAGTCTCGTCGGAATAGGAGCTCTTGACTCGGTGATTTCTTTAACTACCAAAGGATGCGATGTGCGGCTTGAAGGTGACACTTGGTTGGCGCATGCAAAAATTTTCAAAGTTTCTGGACAACAAAAGATATGTCCGGTCTTGTGGTGGTTAATAAACAAGTTTTTCGATCAAGCAGCGGAAAGAAGATGGGTCAGTAATGTGGTCACCAGTTGAAGATAAGCAGAGGTTGGATGCCATAAGGGTAGCGGCTGGTTTTGAAAGCAGAAAGCCGATAGCTTCAAGTAAGTCTAGTATGTATTTGTGTTGACTTAGATTTATGCCAATAGATGATCGTGCTAATTCAAGCCCCAAAAAATATTTTGCAGGTCCGAGATCCTTAATCTTGAAGGCTCCATCGAGGGATTGTTTAGTGGTTTGGATGAGCTGCAAATCATTACTGGCGAGAAGCACATCATCAACATAGACAAGTAAAATGATGAAAGTTTCATGTACCTCTTTTCTGAAGATGGAGTGATCGGATGAAGATTGAACAAAACCAATGGAAAGGAGGGCAGAAGTGAGCTTGGAGTGCCACTGGCGGCTGGCTTGCTTCAGACCATAAAGGCTTTTTTTGAGATGGAAGATAAGGTCTGGATGTGGCAGAGCTAATCCGGGGGGAGCTTTCATATAGACTTCTTCATGTAAGTCGCCGTGTAGAAATGCATTATTTATGTCAAGTTGGTGTAGTGACCAATCATTCTGTGCTACTAGTGTTAATAGAACTCTGATAGTTGTTGTTTTGACCACAGGGGAGAAGGTTTCTGTGTAATCCAGACCTTCTTGCTGAGTAAAACCCTTGGCTACTACATGGCTTTTGCATCGTTGGAGACTTCCATCTGCATTGAATTTGAATCTTTGGACCCATTTGCAGTCAATAGAAACTTTTGCTGTAGGTGAGGGCTTTGTAGAGCCTTTAATTCTAGTTGCATGGCATCTCTCCATTCTGGTTATTGAATTGCTTGCTTGTAGGTAGTGGGTTCTTTTAGTGAGGAGAGTCTAGCTGAAAAAACACGATGTGGAGGGGAGAGGTTGGCGTAAGAAAAAACAAAGGAGAGGTATAGGAAATGGTAGGACAATCATAATCTTGAAGATGAGATGGAGGCTTGGATTGCCTTGTAGAGCGACGAAGCAACGGATTTAGGTTTGATTGAGTTGGAGAAGTAGGGGAAGAGATAGGTTGGGTAAGTAAAGGTTGTTGGTTGATAGATGCTAATGGAATGAAGTCATCAAAGGGCGTATCTGAATGAATGGGTAGTATAGGTGAAGGTAAGTCTGAGGTTTCGGATGAGGTAAGGTAGGGAAACTTACTTTCATAAAATTGTACATCTCTGGTCAATAGGTATTGGTTAGAGCTGAGATCAAAAACTTTGTATCCTTTAGTGCCTATAGAAAAGCCAATAAAAACACATTTCTTTACCCTTGTATCAAATTTCCCTGTATTTGCTTCCTTGATGGAGGCAAAACAAAGGCAACCAAATACTTTTAGAGTTGTTAAATCTAGATTAGTGCCAAATAACATAGAATATGGAGATTGATTGGACAGTAGAGGAGAAGGAATGCGATTAATTAAGTATACAGCATGAATGATGCAATCTGCCCAGAATTTTATAGGTAGCTTGGCTTGCATTTTTAGAGCCCTTGCTATATTCAGAATATGTTGATGCTTCCTTTCAACTCTTCTATTTTATTATGGTGTTTCAACACATGTAGTTTCATGCAGTATGCCCTTTTCTTTGTAAAAATTTGTCATGCAAATTCCACACCATTATCACTGCGAATGCGTTTAACATGTTTCTCAAATTGTCTTTCAACATAAGTGCAGAATCCTTTTATTAAATCTCTGGTTTCCAATTTGTTTCTCATCATGTATATCCATGTCATTCTGTTATGGTCATCCACAATAGTTAGAAAAAACTTATAACCAAGAATAGATGGAGTATGATAAGGACCCCAAATATCAATGTGTATTAGATCAAAACAAGCTTTTGCAACTGAAGTACTACGATGGAAAGGTAATCTTTTTTGTTTAGCAAAATGGCAAATGTCACATTGGTCTGTGTATTGAAAAATAACGACAGAATCCATTCTAGACAGAGTTCATATCCTTTGATTAGAAATATGCCCTAGTCTTTTGTGCCATATATTTTCTTGAGGTGAGGAAACATGACAGAGAAATGAGGTGTGATATGGAAATGATGCAGATAGATGATAGAGTCCGTTGACTTGTTTAGCAAAACCAATCGTCTTGATAGTTTTGGTGTCCTGAATTTGACATGAATGAGGTGTAAAGATCAGTTGACATGGATAAGAACTAGTAAGCTTGCTAATTGAAATTAAGTTGAATGAAAAGATAGGCACAAAAAACTCATTAGTAAGGGTAATGGAAGAAATGTTGACTGTTCCAATATGTGTGATAGAGACAAAGTTGCCATTTGGTAATCTGACAGTCAAGGAATCTACGGATTTGTAAGTTGAGAAGAAGTCTAAAGAATAAATGATGTGGTCAGTAAGACCAGAATCGAGGATCCATGTGGATGACCATAAACCAGAAAGCATGCTAGGTTTGGATGTACCTTTTAGATCACTGGAAATTGTATTGATCTGAGGTGTGCTGATAGATTTTCCTTTGGTATCTCCTTCTTTGTGCAGAATCTGCATCAGCTGGGAATACTATTCCGAAGTGAGGCTGTAATTTGCATTATCTTGTACGGACTCCTTGGAGAGTGAAGAATTTTCAATGTCTGAGGAGAAGCACTCCTGGTAAGTCTCAATTTGATTGATTACCTTGAATTTGTTCTGATTGTTGTCTCTGCTTGGATAATGTGATCTGGAATTTGATAAAAAATTCGGGGAGAAACCATGTTTTTTATAACATTTATTTTCCACATGACCAATGTTCCCACAGAAGGTGCAATTGGGTCTTGTGTTCTGTTGATAATTTCTTTTGGTGTCCGTTTTGCTAAAGAATGCTTATGGTTCAATGATTGGTGAAGGTAAAGTCTGTTGTGTGCTTAATTGTCTTTCATGCTGTGCTACCATTGCAAAAGCTCTCTTTATGTCGGGTAAAGTGTAACATCTCGTCTCCTATACATACGGCTAGAACACATAATTGTGAGACATTTATATGACTTAAGCTAAATGAACGTTAGACATAAGTTATTTATGACATATATATCGGTTGGCAAATTCACCTAAAATTTGCACTTATTTTTTAGGATTAGAAAATTACCCCGTTAGGCTAATGGGAGTACACCTACAGCATAAAAGTGAAGGATAGAGGTTGGGATCAGTTCGCGTCTACATTATATTTTTCTGAACTTTTATTGAATTGTTTAATTCGGAACTTCTTGTATACTCAACAATGTATGCTTTATCAATGAATGAAGTGAACGTTTTGTTTATCAGTGAAGGAAATAAATGTTTGAATGATAATGCCTTTCGAGCATACTGGTTAAAGTCGTGTGTAAGTTAGTTTCGTTATTGCTCTAACATACCATTATCGTAGGTTATGTGCCTAAAAGCTTAGGTATGTGCCTAAAAGCTTAGGTATGAACCCCATGATAGTGAGATGTTACACTTGTGGCTCCAACTATTGATTTTGTTGAGGATCTTATCAATCATAGGTTTATAATCTACCTAGGTAGGATTAGCCGTGGAGATAGGGATGCCCAGATATTGGATAGACAGCTGCTGCACTCTAAAACTAGTAATGGGCAATAGCAATGATCTTATATTGTCTGCACTTCTGGAAATAAACAAAGCACTCTTGTAACTATTGATAGATAAACTAGACATTCTGTTAAACATCTTAAGGGCAATGCTAAGAGAGGAAATTGAGTTACTACTTAACTTGGAAAGAGGAAACAAATCATCAACAAAATTTAGGCTTATGATCTTTAACTTCTTGCATTTCCCATGGAACTTAAAACTTAGATTTCTCTTAGCCACCTTGGCTAGTAGCTTGTTGAGAACTTCCATTACAAATCAAAATAAATAAGTTGAGAGTGGATCCCCTTACCTGAGTCCTCTAGTACCATCAATAAGTTTTGATGGCTCACCATTAACTAGGATAACGAAAGATACAGTGCTTACATATTATTATATCTATGTTATGAAAGGGGATAGGAAACCATAGGCATGCAAGACATTAATTAGAAAGGACCATTCAACCATATCATATGCTCTTTCAAAATCAATTTTCATGGCACAGTTCTTATGACTGCGCTTCCTAAAATAATTTTTGATAAGTTTTTGAACAATGGATATATTATCCCCTATAGATCTTCCAAGTATGTAGGCCCCTTGAGTAAGATTTATAGAATTTTTATATTAATTTTTGTTTTAATTTTTGATTAAATAGTTTTTAATTTTTACTTAATTTTAAAAAAAGAAAAAGAAAAATATTAATGAAATAATGTTATAATATTTTTAATTAAATTGATTTAATTATTACAATTGAATTCATTATTTATAATTAAATATTTGATATTTAAAAATATTATTTCATAGTAATATTTTTAAAATTTATGTGTTTTAAGATATTTTACAATTAAAATATATTTAATAAATAATTATCAAACGTTAAAATATTTTTAAAATTTTAAATTAACTATACAATTTTAAATAATTAAAATTTAATATTCATAATAATTAGTAGTAACTATATTAAATAATGAAATAATGTTAGTTAGTGGTAAATCATATTATTTCTTAGATTTCATAATTTGATTATGTTATCACAGTTGAGAGAGAAGCAATTCTATATCTCCTATTTTCCAGGCTTCCCTTTGCTTGTTCTGTAATAGCCCAGTTCACCTGCTTGCAAATATTGTCCGCTTTGAGCCTCGGCCTCTCGGGCCTCGCGCCCTCACAATTTTGTTTTTCCAGCGTGTAAGTCTCTTTAAGGCATTACTCCCGCAGGACTTCCCAGGAGATCACCCATCCTAGTACTGCTATTACCGTAGCACATTTAACTTCGAAGTTCTGATGGGATCCGGTGCGTTGGGGCATGGAAAACACATTTGCAAGGGAGAGGTATCTGCACCCTTACAAGGCATGCTTCGTTCCCCTCTCCAACCGATATGGGATCTACGCTCCGCGGCACTGTGGCCGTTGGGTAGTCTCACC
>JAOTAY010021020.1:0-11386 GCA_025629805.1 Erythroxylum baracoense | reverse complement strand
AATCAATGTCGTTTGATTGGACGAAAAGATAAACAAGAACGACAAACGATCTTGAAAGAAAGGCAAAGCCAAATTCTTGAATGATAGTTGTGATACAAAAATTAATGTCTAAGAAAACATAAATAAGGCCTATTTATAATGGCCGCAAACCTTAATCCGAATCCTAACAAGATTAGGAAAATAAAAAACCGAAAAATAGTAAAATAGTCTTTTAAAAAAAACGAGAAATTGGGCCCCTATTTAGGCCTTTTTCGCATTCTGCCGCAAACCTTACTACAGTCAAGATCTTCCATGTAATCCAAAACTAACTGGTCCGCATCAATCAGACTTCTCCATGACAAGCTAAATATAGATCCGATTCACACTAATCAAGATCTATTTTTCTCCTGAATTTTAACTTATTAATTTAGATTATTTATTGGGTTATTTTATTACCCTTATTTAGATTAAATTATATAATTTAAATAATAAATTATTAAAAAATCAAAAAATACAATTAATAATTATCCAACGTAATTAAAAAAAGGATAAAATTATGCAACACATTGCGTAAGCTTCAATGTAATTATATCGTACAGCGCGATAAGAGATGTGTTGGCAAACAACTCCCACGTTTTCAATACAATGTCCTACTGGACAAAGCAATAAAATAAATAAATAAAGACTGTTTATAAAGCATAGCTCGCCAAACCAATATTTAACTAAGCGTAATCGTAGGAAATTCACTCTTACTTTTAATCTATCTCGGGCTCTTTCTCCGGTGAAACTGCGCCTAACGTCTTCGAGACAGAAGCCTCTCGTTGATAATTTTGTCCAAATTCACGTATGATGAACCATTTGCACAAGTTGTGGCCTCTTCTGCCATCTTCTTCCATTCCATAGCCTTCTTCTTCATTACTTTGCCCTTCTCTCCTTCCATTAATTCTCTCACATGCTTCTCAACTTCATCTCTTTTAACATCACTATTTATCTCCAAGCCTATGCCCCACTCCGTACAAGAGTATCGACAATTTGTCTGTTGCTCAGCGAAAAAGGGCCAACAGATCATAGGGACACCTGCAGATATACTTTCGATCGTAGAGTTCCAGCCACTGTGTGTTAAGAATCCACCAATGGAAGGGTGGCTTAGTACTTGTTCCTGAGGACACCAATTTGTCAAAAGCCCTCTTTCTTTGGTCGCTGCTGTGAATTGTGATAGTAAAATTGCTGTGTCAACGGCAGCAAGGTCAGGCCTAATGACCCACAAAAAGCTTTGGTTGCTGTTGGCCAGTCCCCAGGCAAATTCTATCAATTGACCACTTGTCATCAGAGTGATGCTTCCAAAATTCACGTAAATCACCGAGTAGGAATCTTTTGCATCCAGCCATTTAAGACACTCGGAATCTTCTTTCCATAAGTTTGATCCAATCGACTTTATATAGTGATCTTTCACCAGATTTTGGAAAAGATGAAGGGGACCGATGGAGTAGATGGGCGGGTAAATTGAACCAAGCGCAGCTAAAGATTCATGTTCTAAGGCGTCGAACGTATTCAAAATAATAGCAGAAGCCTTTCTTGCTCTTTCAGTCTCCGCTTGCATAAATGTCATCATGTAATCATTGGAATTTGTGGTTCTGATGAAACTCGGAATATCCTTTAGACGGACGCTTTTCATGCCTGGAATCCACTTTATGACCGTATCCAGATGGCCATTACTGAAGTAACTCTCATCTGCGAATCAAACACATAACAAATCCATAAAATTTAGTATCTTTTCTGAACGATAATGGTAACTTTATGCATATAATTATGAAAAAGAACAAAGATAACCTCTTCCCCCTACCCCCCAAAAAAAGAAAGAAGATGAGGAGTCAGGAATACGTAGCAAGCATTGGGATGTAAGAAGCAACCTTTAAGCGGTGTGTACCCTTTATTAACTAAGTCGTGGTAGTGAGCATAAGCCAGAAATCCAGAAGCACTAGTCGTCCAAAACAGAACTTCCGGAATACCCAACTCCTGTGCAGCATCGAGTGTGAAGCTCATGACCCCATCTGAAACTATACAAGTTACAGGAGGAACATTTGACGAAGAAGTGTCATTGAGCTCCAAAAGGAGTTCTTTTAAAGGAGCCAAGCAGGTCTTTGTGGTTGAAGCGCATAGAGATGGTATGTCCTGTGTTGCATCAGAATCTGATGGAGGAAGTCCATCAGGAATGGTTCTAAACTGAAATGAAGAGATGCCTCTGAGAGCGATGGAACCTATAGACTTGATAAGGCGTTTGTGATTATACTCTGTGTTGACGAAAGTGATATTAAATCCCCTGAGGTGGAGGAGTTTGGCTAGTTTGAGCATAGGGTTTATGTGGCCTTGAGCAGGAAAGGGGATGCAGACGGCATGATGCTTCCCAACTAAACCTAAAGAACCCATGACAGAACTGACTTAGTGCCAAGCCAGACAAGAATTTAAGAATTTATAGGCGATTTAGGAAAGACCAAAGGCTGAAGTTTTAACTTCCCAAGCAAGCCACAGAACTGGTAAGGTCCGAAACTCCATGAGTAGAAAACTTTCCCACTACAAAGTGGACCAATTGGCAATCAAATCAACATGTGGCTTCACCCGTAGGTGAAGGACACTTGCATCAAGACTCATACTACCGATCATTTCTCTGTTGACCCAATAGCTAGCTCGTCTCAAAAGGGTCATTATCATCACTGTTCTTATTAGGAGGGCACGTTTTTTATGAAGCCAAGCCACTGTACACTGCAAGACCCGGCTCCGCGTAACCGTGTAAATATTTTTTGGTCGGAGTTCTGAATCATCAGATTTTATTTTTTATTTTTTATTTTATTTTAAGAATAAGGTGACAAAATGAAAATTTCTATTAGGTGTAGTTTCAATATTATGAATATCGTATCAGGCTTAGTATCAGATTGAATTTTAGTATAGTACTATACTGATATCGGTCAATATTAAATACTATTTTGGATAATTTTTTAAATTTATAAAATAGTCTTTGAATTTTTAAAATTTTTCAAAATAATCCTTTTAACATATGTACTGTATAATTTATAATTTTGCATCAACCATATCTCAAAAATCATAATATTAGAAATTTAAAATAACAATCATTTATTTATTTTTGTTAACATTATTTATCACATATTTCATATATAAATAATAATCATACTTAATATAAAAAATATCATTTAATCATCGTACCAATATAAAATTAAGAATATATAAAATATTTAAAATATTACAATTTTATCATATAATAAATAATAATTAAATCAAATAAAATTTAGTTAACAAACTTAACTCTAGGACTTCAAATTAATAAAGAGATCGATGATTTGCTTCAAAATCACTAATAATACATGTCCAAAAATATTTTCATGCTTGATATATACAATTTATGAATAATTAGAATGAGTTGATGACATATATAACACTCAAATCAACAGGTATTACTATATGATAATTAAAATTGGTGCATGAATGAAGTTTAGAATGTTTATAAAAAGATTTTGAGTTATTAAAAAATAAAATGTTACATCAACAATATATACAAACAAATATTGACACTACATTTAAAATATAGATTAATATATAATTATTATGCATAATTTCAGTATAAAATTAATTTATTTTATTTTTATTATTTATCATAACTATTGTTTCTTTAATTAATAAAAATTCATTTGACCTTTAAAAGCTTACAGTATTTATTTAACAACCTAAAATAACCGAGGAGCTAAATATATATATATCTTTGTTTAGTTGATCCCGAAAATTTTGTATTTAAAAAGCAAAAGTCCAAAAACCCCCTAACTTAGCACTTCAGGCGACAATGTATAATATATATATATGCATATGCACATCCAATTAATTCTCTTAATTTTGGACTTATGCCACCAAAAGCCAAGAACTTAAATAACCGCGACATGTCAACATCCTAAGAGCTAAGATCTAGAAATTTCCTTAACTCTTTGGATTTATCCCCAAAAGGTGAAAGCTCTTCAATTTATCGCTTCCCAAATCCCTGAGATTAGTTAAGACAACACAACTTTGAATCTTCATTCCTCTACTCTGATCTACTTGGCTTGGTGTGTTGTGTTGTGTGTGAGAATTGACTGACTAAAGAAGAGATGACGATGGTGTGCATGTATTGTGCGTGCATGAGCCATGACTGTGAGGAAGAGACAATGGGGTAGTGTCGAGTGCGTGGCAGAGAGTTGCTAGAGAGGAGCGTCATCAGAGAGGAGAGAGTGATAAAGAAATGAAACGTGCGAACCAGTGAGAAAGAGAATTTGGTAGCGACGGTGGGGGAGGGCGGAGTGGGGTTGAATTTTTTTTTTTTACAAATGATCCTTAAACTTTTCTAAATTCATAGTACCAACCAGTAGTTACACTATCGGCTGGTACCATATGAAATTGTCGGTACCAATCGATATTAACATCCAGTCTTAATATAATAGGCATAGTTTTCTACTATTTTTCAGTCGGTACCAACCGAAACAGTACCAACCCAAAATCCTGGTAGTTATAATCAGGTGCAAAGTTTTGGTTTTCCACTTCTGTGAATTATGTAGTGTGTATACTGTATCTATTGGAACGTTTGGCAGTAGGTTTCACCTCGTAATAGAATATTTAAGGTCCTTTATTTTCACTTTAAATTTTAATTTTTGATTTTAATTTTAAGTAAAATTATTTTTCAGTTTTAAATTTTAAATTTTAATATATTTTAATTTTAAAACTCATAAAAATCATAGAAACTTATTTTATTCTTTTATTTTACCATAATGTGATTTATCATTAATTAAATATATATTATTTAATTATTTAATATTAATTATTAATAATTTTATGATTAATATAATTAAATTATTTATTATATTTTTATTTCTATAATTACTTTAATTTTTTAAAAAATAATAATTATTTAATAAATATACTTATAAGTTTAAGATATCTTAAAATGTATAAATTTCAAATTTAATTAGTTTTATTACCTAAAATATATTGATAAACATTAATTTATAGATATTTTTACTTATTAAATTATTTATTTGAATAAAATGTAAGATACCTTCAATTAGTAGTTATTAATAAATATATTAAAATAAATTATTAACTAATATTTAATTATTATCAATAATAAAAATATAACTAAATTAATATTAAAAATTAAACCAAAATTTATTTTATTTAAAAACAAAAAATGTAAATAGAAAACATAAAAATAAAACTAAATAGTCACTTAATTTTTCAATATTGATAAGATTCATAAAGGAATAATCAAATTTAAAAGTATTCGATTTTTTTATTAATTTGATGTCTAAAATATTAAAGATTTTAATTAAAGGACTACTTTTTAAGTTTTAATTTGATTTTATTGACGTGATTAATAAATAAATATCTACGTGTATTTAATAGATATGATATATTGTCAAAAATGATTTTTGTTTACTAAATTAAAAATTTTGATATTAATTTTAAAAAATTAAATATTTTTTAATATGTTACACGGACTAATAAAGGACGCACTCCTCTTTCTTGACAGGAACAGATTATTTGTTCTTTATTATTACGTTCATATCCTATTCTACAAATATTTATCCATTCAATAAATAAGGCAATGAATATTCGTAAAATAGCATGGTAGCAACGGTGTCGTGAACCTTCCCAAAAATGGTTTCTCGTGAAACACGGCTGCAAAGTACAAAATATACGGCTAATCACTGTCAGAATCATAATTAAAGGTGTAAATGAAGAAAATAGACACCTGTTATCCTACATTAATTAAGTTGCACAACATCTTGTCGTGACGGTTGTCGTGACTCGTGAGATATTTCAATATTGTTTGGACGACTTGCTTGACACCCCAGCAAATATCCAAAACTTTCCTTCTAAATTCATTGGTCATCTTCTCTGACGTAAGATTGTAGTTTTATAAGACGATTGCAACCGAGAAGCCATCAACATTTTGGGCTGACTTTGTAGGACTACTTATCACAATCTGAAAATGGAAATTTGGGTATCGAATGCTTCTCTAGTAAGCCCAAAATTGAATGGGAATCTCTGGCTTATGGATATTTGGATACCTGAATTATTATAAAGACGTGCTTTTACTAGTTTCATAATCCTAAAAATTAAGAATTTTATCAAAATTTAATTCGAATCAAATATTTCTAAACTTTCAAATAAAATTCTAATATTTAGAACTTTATTTTACCTGAAAATTTAATTTTATTATTTAAATTCAAATACCACTTAAACAATTAAGTTGGTGTTTGAGGTCCATTAGAATATTTGGAGAAATTTCGAATTTGGGGCATCCGCTATTCTCAACACCAAATGTTTCTAGTTTTCTCGACAATTCTTGGTGATCGTCTTTGCAAAAACATTTTGGTGCTCTGTCCTTTATGCAAAAACTTGTCCTTTATGTCGCAATTTAAGCAGATAACTCCCATAAAATGAAAATGACTCCATCATGTAAATTGAACCTTGACACACAGCAAAGAACATTGTCTTTTCTACTATGTATGGGATTTACGCTAAAAGCACAGACTGGTTTTATTTTACCTTCTCCTCCATTGTTCACTTGCTTCTTCACTTGCTATCTGATGCAAATGTTCAACGAATATCGTCTGGCGAGCGAAATATTTTTGTATTAGGCCCTGAGTCTAACCCGGTCTGCTATCGGGCCTGAAACTGGTTCATGAATGTTTTTATAAAATCATCCTAAGGGTTCATCCTAGTTGTCTTATCTGCATTAACATTAATCGCAGTGCTCACGAACTTTTGTCTACAAGCTCCTTGCACCAATCATCAGAAACCGCCCTGACCCATTGACAAAAACCCAACCAACTCGACAAACCCAAAACATAACCGGCATAAAACCCCACAACCAAGTTCTTGGCAAAACTACCAACGACAATAGAGACAAACCTAGTTCCAGCATTAGACATCCTCTCCCCTTTATTGACAAAACCCGAATCTGATGAGCCATTTTCCAATCTTTAGACTCTTTCAAATATTTGGGCTCTATCGACCGAGAAATTAATAAAGACATAGATCACGGATCAAAGTTGGGTGGCTTAATTGAGAAATGTATCAATAGTTCTATGTAACAAGAAGATATCATTTAAGGTAAATTTTATCGTCTAGCGATTAAGTCGATCATGTTTTATGGAGTAGAATGTTGGTCCATCAAACAAGTACATAATCATAAGTTAATAGTGAAGAAAATATGAATGCTTCGTTAGATGTGTAACCTTACTAGAAAAGATAAGGTCATAATTGTAATGGTAAGGAACAGATTCAAGGTAACTAATATTATTGATAAATTAAGAGGGATAAGGCTTAGGTAGTGTGGACATGTTAAGAGGAGACACCTAAGAAAATGTGAGAGGATCGTACTCAGAGACTGTAAGAGAAAAAAAGGGAGCCTAAGAAGAATTATAGAGAGGTGATCAGGAATGATATAACAATGTTAGAACTTACCAAGAACATGTCCCATAATATAAAACTTTGGTGTACTAGGATTCAGATAAAAGATCCATTGTAAAGAGATTCTTATAATTCCTCTTATATTTAGCCTAAATTTGTAAATAAGTAGTACTTACCTCTTAGGCCCCGTTTGATTGGCGAGAAAGTAAAGTTAATTTAGAATTTGATTTCTCGAAAAATAAATCTGTAGAAAATAAAGATATTCACATGTTTAAATACTTAGAAGAATTCTAATAGGAAAGTTGAATGGATTCTTAATATAGTGTTTGGTATGTAACAGTATTTTATAAAATATAATTTAATTTTAAATTATATTTTCAATTATATTCTTATAAGTCAAAAAAATTGAAATCGTTAAATAATATTAATTCTTGTGTTAAACTGAATTGGTTTCTATAGGTTGTTGGTAGCAGTTGGAGAAAACCAATCAGAAACTTAAATAGAAGAGTGTACTTGGAGAAGTTTCATAAAGCGTTTCAAAGCAGGGACATCTTTTCTAGGTGGGGCATACTATAGTTGATGCGTAGGTACCCTGGAAAGTTGCCTGATTTGGAGCTCATGTTTGATTGTGAGGACCATCTGTTCATTAAAACCAGTGAATTTAGCGGTCCTGATGCTCTAAGTCCGCCGCTGTTGTTCAAGTATTGCCGGGACTCCGACACACTTGATATAGTTTTCCCTTACTGGTCCTTTTGGGGTTGGTGAGTCAATTTCTGAAACTCCCCGCAAGCTTTTCAAGATATGAAGAGACCTGAAAATGAAACTATTTGTTTTGATAGGCCTGAGGTTAATCTTCCGCCGTGGGAGCCACTATTAAAGAGCTTTAAAGAAGCGAAAAAGAGGATAAAGTGGAGTAAGAGAGAACCTTACACGTATTGGAAAGGGAATCCATATGATTGAAACTTCTAAGAAAAATTATCCAAATTCCTGCTAACAGAAGAGCAATAATAATAGTTGAAGAGGAGGTAGGTTTTATAAAAGAGTTGTCGTAAAGTTGAAAGAGAAAGAATAGTTAAATTAGCTAGTGTATTTTTTAGATTAAATTCTTGAGGAAAGTAATCTAAATACCAAGGGATTATGAGATTTAAAATTCAAGTAAAGTGCTACTATTTTTCCTAGAATGGGAAAGTTTTTACTTTCTTAACTACTCAAAAAATAAACGAAATGTGATAATGTAAATTTCAGGAAAAAGATTAATTTCCCAAGCAAGAATCAATGTCAACCAAACAAGGCCTTAGAGATTTTGCTTGATTTAGAGAAGTTGTTGTTGTTGTTGTTCTTCTTATTATTATTATTTAACTACTAACTATTGCTACTATTACTACTACTATTACTACTACTACTACTACTACTCCTAATAATAATAATAATAATCTTTGCATTATTATTAATAATATTATTATTATTACTAATTTTCTTCTTCTTCTTCTTATTAATATTTTTAGCTTCTTTTATTTATATTTTATACTCATATTTATATTTTATATTTATTGTATATTTATGACTTTCTCTCTCTCTCTCTCTCTCTCTCTCTTCATCTAGATCATTTAGAAACTATCTCTTTATTAATTAAGGGTAAGGCTGCGTACTACTGAACCTCCTTAGACTTCACGTGTCAATGGGATTCCTAGTAAGTGTTATTGTTGTAATGTTGTTGTTGTTTATCCATCATACATTGCATTGTATATCCTATTAAAACCTCAATCGTTAATGCCTGAGAAAACTTAACTTGGCCATTAAAAGAAAATTGCAAATTATCAATGAAAAATTCTTAACGGAAAAAAATTCGTAATAAATTAGCGACGAAAATTGCTTTTTATAGGTAAACTTATCGAGAAAAAATTATTTTTGATAGAAAAAAATTGTTGTTAAAAGAGGAAAGAATTTTTCCACGAAATTTTGCCAACAGAATAATGGAAATCTTTGTAAAAATAGGTGACAATAGTTTTCGGTAAAAATTACATACAAAATTTGCCGACAAAAAAAATTCTGTTGGGAAAATATCATTCTATCGGTAAATTACCAACAAAATCGCATTTGTGTAGTTAAATTACCTACGAAAAAAACCATGCTGTCAGGAATTTACTTACGAAAATGTGATTCTGTAGGTAATTTACCTCTAGAAAAGTCATTCCGTTAGGAAATTCCATTAAAAACAACAAAAATATATCAGTTAAGCTCTCTCTCTCCCTCTCTCTGGTTCTATCCTAAATCGCTCTCACCATTTTGTCCTCTCTTCTCTCTCTCTTTTAGCTTTTCGTTGTGTTCCACTATAATAGACGCTGAATACATATTATCCTCGCTGACGATAGTGAGTTGGACTCTTTCCCTCTCATCATTCTTTGCTCTTCTCCGTGCCTCTGTCTTTCTTATCTGGGTTTGCTTTGAGCATACCGAGGAAAGCCATAGGTGAGAAATTTTCTCTGGATGCTTATGTCTTTGCTCTAGCTACGTTTAATCGATTATTTCATGTTTGCTCAAGCCAGAATTGAGCTCGACGATCTCGTAGGGTTACAAGCATAAGGCATAAAGTAGGTACTCTATTATCAGTTTGTTTTCAAATGGCATTTTTTAGCGATTTGAAATGATTTTGTCTTTAATGATTGCTTTAGCATGATTTTATTATTGCATTAATTGGGTTCACATGTACTGTTAAACTTCATGAAAATAAAGTTATTCAAAATCTAAAAAGCTAAATTCATTTGTTTTTTAATCAAAATTATATTTAACTGTCACGGAAGGAGTAGAGTTTATGTACTCTTGTTGGTTATGAATGGTGGATGGAGAACACAGTTTGTATAAAATAAAGAAGCAGGATCAAAATGTGTGTATGAAGAAAAGTAGTTGACCAAGCATATGGATGAAACAGGATAGAATGGGAGAAACCATTTATAGGGAATAATAGTTGGTTATCTATCTATTGATTGATATTGTTTCTATGGTTTATATGTTGTTTTGGAATTCTTCTCATGTATAAGCTTGTCTCGTGATTTGAGTATTGTTTTAAGGTTTAATATATGTTGGGTTTTAAGACTATTTCTCGTAGGTTACTTACATATTACATGATGCTTATTACTCATTGTATTTCATTACCTTGTTATGTTTTTATGATACTTTATTAGTGGAATTCCAATGACACGATGATGTTTGTTAAGTTTCTCTATAAATTTGATGCTTATATGTTCTAGTCTTTAATGTAATCTCTATAAGTCCTCATTCATAGACATTAAGCAATTGATATAATGGTCTGAATATCATTTATGATGCTCTATATGATTATGTTATACTTACATTTTGTCCACATAAGTTTCTATATGGAGCTTCTAGTCTTGCATAAGTGAGTGAGGATATGTAACATCTTTTGTTTATACAGTGAGTGTATGAGCTATAAGTATAGACAGGTAACGGTTTAGATTATTTCAAAGATGCATAAGATGACACATAAGATTATTTTCTAGGGGATGCACTTAAATCTTAGTCGCTATATGATAAGTTCATGCTCTTTTAAACACTCTCCCTTAACAAAGTTTGTTTTACCATTAGATAAGATAGAACCCCCTCTATATCCTATTCCACGCTTATAGTATAAGGTCTTACTAAATTTTCTTTTCCTTTACTGAACCTTTCAAGTGATTGCTTCGTATTATAAAACTTCTTTCGTAATGTTCTTATTCTTATTCATTATATTACTCTTACGTAGTGTTTGGTTAGTGTCTCCAAGGGTGGAGATGGATGACAGAGACACAAAAGTCCTGTCCCTTAACCTGTTTGGTTGCTGTCTCCATCCAATTTTGTACCGACTCTGGAGACAAGTACATTAAATTCTTGTGACTTCCATGACTGTGGCACGGAAATGAGGGGACGGAGACAGAAACCAAAGACGTTGGTGAAATGT
>JAOTAY010021019.1:0-11387 GCA_025629805.1 Erythroxylum baracoense | reverse complement strand
AAAATGCAATGGTGATCTAATAGTAAACAATATCATATTCTGATTAGGCACAATCATTCTTGCAATTAAAATATCCATAATCTGACATATAAGTTTATTATATTTGGAATTTGCCTAAATAATCATCTGCAATTGATATAGTTATGACCAATAGATAAAGCATTGCTTTTTCATATTTCAAATCACGATGGGTGTTTGACTCAAAGATTTATCTTACAGCGTGACTCTTAAGTGCATTTACACTAGAAAGGGGCCGCTGAAATTGTCCTAGCCTTGAGTAAAAAATACATTGATGCAAATGATAATATAGAACTTAGGGATGAAGAAACAGCTAATCATAATGTTTACCTTTTGTGATCGAAACTGTCAGAGGTTTCCTTTTATTGAAACTGGCCTTGGGTTGCAGTTATCCTTTTTTAAGAAATTTATAGAAAATATGGCTTCTGTAAGTTTGCGATGCGTAGCCATCGCATATATGTCTTACGAATGCACCAAATTCCAGTTAGTAAAAATTTCTTTTTCTTGATTGATCGATGTCCACCGTTCAATTTCTCAAATGGGTTTTATAATGTTGCTCAAGTTAGCAAGGTTCCTATTTTATTGGTTCCATAAACCCTGCTCCAATCACTCTGAATTTAAGACGGGGACACTATTTCCTCTGTAATTTCAATTGTAGTTGAACTGTTGGTTAAAACCTGTCAACGTCCTACCATTTTCCCCGACACCTCCTTCATCATCATCATCGCCTGCCTCATCTGGATCATCAACGACTTACATAGTTGGACCATCCCTAAACTCTAGCTACTTTTTGCTAATATTTTTGTTGCCCCCACACTCTAGTTGCTTTTTGCTAATATTATTGTTTTAGCAATACCAGTTTTGCTTTGATTATTAAAGTACAGAAAAATAATATTGTTAATTTTCTTACTATTTTAAGAGGGATAGTTGTTCCACATCGACCATCGATAGGTGTGTTTATTTTCTGTTCTTTTTCCCTGTTTGTTTCTAATATGAAAATGGAGAAATATATATCGATTCATCCTCTCCAGAACTCTTTAAAATAAGCCAAAATGTTAAATTTTGACATCGTGGCACAAATGTTAAAAGTTATTGAGTTGGGAAGCCCTCAGAGTAATAAATTTTGGTTGTCTTTACTTGACTGAACAGTTTAACTTACCAATCCAAAATTTGCACATGCATAAAAACACAGAGGCATGCAACAAATACGTACGTCATTGATTTTGAGAAGCAACATGTCTTGATAGGTGATAACATTAGATTATCTGACACAAATATTTGCAATAATTGAGTGGAGATATCCAGTAGTTGAGAATTATTGAGTGGGAAAATCCAGTATAAAAAAATTTGATCATAGGCTGACATAAATTCGCGATATGTTGGTGGTTCATTTATAGCCTCACGTCCTTAAAACTTGAGGAGCTAGGAAAAATAGCACATTCACTGTTAACATTAAATTATCTGACACAGCTCAAATCCTTAAAACTTGAGCAGCTCAGGAAAATAACACATTCACTGTTAACAATAAATTATCTGACACACTCAATCTTAAATTTTGATTTTCCTATCAATCTATAAAGATAATTTAAGATCAAGAATAAACAAATAGGAGTATGCACGTCATATCAAGTCCCTTCATTCCAAGCAATTAAATTATATTGTCAAGAAAACAAATGAAAAAAAATCACATTGACAAAAGTTAATACTCTATCCACCTACTAAACTATATTATTTCCCTGTGTTTTCAAGTGTTTTCAATTGTTGCGTAAAGTAGAAGATTTCTAACTTATATACCTTTCTTTCTTTCCCTTGATATTACTTCATTTGTTTCAGAATGGACAAGAAAGAAACATGCAATCGACTCAATAGGAAAAATGAAGTTATATCGGAGCTTTTAAGAAAACCAACTCCTCTCTTATTGAACCAGGTAGGGGTCTGAAGTATTTTCACCGTTAATCTTCTTTCATGGGTCAAGATTAAAGTTTTCTATATTTCTGCCTCATTTCTCCATCGTAGTTATGAATACTTCCTTTTTCAATTTGAATGCTTGACGTCAAGTTTTTTAGTTGCAGTCTAAATGTTCAATTTCAGATAAAAGCCTGTCATATTTCTATTGTCTCTATCTTCGAGATTATATTAGTACTAGAGGGAATAACTATTGCCATTAACCTTATATTCTACCGAATCATAGGAGATATTCTACAACAACGCTTGTGTTGGACTATTTTTGAGAGCTAAAGGTGATAACGTGAAGAAGGCTGCAAAGAGTTTAAGGGTTTGCCTTTCTTGGAGAAATAACATAGTGATTGGTATTGTAATAACAACCTCCATTATCATATGATTACTACCACCAGATTTTGTAGATAAATTTTTTCTTACCCTTTTTCTGCTACTTCTCAATCTTCTGATTTTCATAATTATTCATTTTCCTTTTTGTTCCATTAGCCACGAGTTCAAAATATAGAACAAATGTTAGCTCAAAATTTATCAATCGCTCTATTTTTTGGTTACTTTTTTTTTTCTAATTCTTGTTTTTGCAATGCAGAAAACTTTATGGCAGATGAATTTTCTGTTGAGCTCGCAGAAGGAGTTGCCTATGTAGCTGGTCATGATGAACCATCAAGACCTGTTTTGGTTACTTTCCAATCCACCATTTCCCCCTTATATCACTCTCTGCATGTTTTTTTAACTGAAGGAAAAAAGAAATAGTACTTTGCATTTGTTACGTATATACTTCTTCAAAGGCTTTACTATTCCTTTGTTCCCATCAGTTACAAATGTTTTGTGTTAAACAAGACTATCGAAAGTTCCATTCACAAAAGCTGTTAGTCACTTTATCAACTTTTAAATCCTACCTCCATTTCCATTTCTTTTTGCTTCTTAATTCATTATATTAAAATTCTATTTTTCACTTTATTTTCTACAGATTCACACACTTCCTCACGTTTACTTTGGAGGTAGCTGTTTCAATCATACCAAGAAACAGTGAACAATTTGTACTCCTCTTCGATGCAAGTATGTCCATTTCTTCCAAATTTTTGTTAATAACCTATAAAAGTTTAGGGACATGTAACACTTTTTGCTCTGGTAAAAATGCATGAGCTTAAACTCAGAGCTCAGCTATATTCCCATGTAGTGTTCGAACACCCTTTTGATGTCACATCTTCATTATTCCATTATTGTGCGTGAAAGAGTTAATGGATTTATTTATTTCTGGATTTTTGTGTTTTTTATAATATTTCTCTTACAAAATTTCATACTGTACCAATTTTAACCTTTGGATATTATAAAAGTGACCTTTTTGCTTGATTTACACATAAATGTTCTACTCGATGAATTGTTGAACAATAGTTTGCATAGAAAATTTAATGTTTTTAATATGCTCAATTGGATCACAGTGACATAAAATCGTCTTTTTGTTTCTTCTAAAGTTATATTCACCTCAGTAGCATGTTGTAGTCATATATAGTCAATTCTTGACCTTTTCAAATCTTTACGTTCATAAAATATGTTGTGTCCATAACTGGGTCCAGGTGTAGCACTGGCATTTGTTTTCTTATAGTTTGTTCATCTTACCTTCTTAGGCTTCTTCAGGTCTACTTCAGCTTTTACGAATCTTCTCCTACTAACACTGAGAATTGTGGCATGCAGGCTTTACAAGGCTTTTTTAATCGACCCACAATCTCTATTCTCTTATTTATGGAAGGTAAGATTCAAATTTATCTAGCTAATTCTTATGTCTTTTAATGTTATGTCTCGTTCTCTACCACAAATAACTCAAACTCTTTCCCTTGTATGACCTATAAGAGGCTATTATTGTTGACCTACTCTTATCCCTTTCTTTACCTTTTTTTGTTAATTTTCTATAGCAAGGTCATCTACTAACTCATAAGTCAAATGCTGCTTGCTTAATAATTGCGGAATGTGAATTATTGCAGGGTATCCAACCATTTGTTGAGCTATTGGCGGTCACAATGGTGGTATCTTCACTGGACTTTGAAGGATCATTAGAATTATGTTATTTTTGTAGTAACTCACAAGTCTCTTCCTCCGATTTGACCCTTTGTCAATCAAACCAACAACTAAGGGTGGCTCATGCTCATCTTCAAGGTTTTCATTTGTTGTGTCGGAACGTTTTATCTCACTTAAACTATGGTACCTTACCTTAACCGCCAAATGCTGTGAAAGTGTGGGCCACCAGTAAATCTCCTTTGGGCTCGGCACAAATCTCCCCACTTAATGCGAGATCCATCTCTTTCACATCATCAATTCTACAACATCACATTGAAGCATCAACGGTTACATAAGGCCTATCAACAAAACTTTGTTCCCCTCGACTCCGATGCCGTACCATGTGACCATAAGTGAGCCAGTTAAAATTAGCTAACCGCGGACTCCATGACCTTCTTTTCTCCAATCACCAGCCATGTTTTTCAAAAAGAACTACAAGACTGATAGGGCTTGTCAGCCTTTCTTACCGTTCCTGAGATTCTATAGAAGGCCCTACGTCGAAATCCTTTATAGGTTAAAAATGCGTCCCCCACTTGGTGGTCTCATCTCTATCGTACCACCTCATCTTAGGCGACATCAGGTGTCGATATCATAAAGATTCCAAGACAAGAGTTTAGACCATTAGCAACCAAAAACTTCATTATGGTTTGAGATTAACGAATAAGAAAAGCTTCTTTTATGTTTTTCGCTGATTTAGTAACTAGCAGGTATTTTGATTAAGTGTGTCAGGAGGACTAAAAAAATAATATTCATGCATATGATAAGTGACAAAATGCGATTTAAAATTAAGATAAAAATTAAAATTATGATTACAAATAAAAATAAAGGTAATTAGATACTCTTCACTCTATATTAAGGCCTACCATACTAAGTTTGAATTAGTAGAAGATGATTTGCTTGCATAATCATTTGTATGCCAAAGAAATAACCAATGAGGGAGGATTGAAAGGAAATAATAGAATGCACTCGTTTTGTAATAAAATTCTGAATCATTTTAGTTATTTTTTAAATTGAAATTCATTTCAAAATTAATCTGTTAAATTTGAGTTTATGTACATACTATTTATTAATTACGTAGACATAAATGAATCTTGTCAAAAAATTTATATGCTATCTAATAACTTAAAACCCTAGAGACATGCTTGTTTGGGCCAAAAGAAAAATAGCTTCTGCGTAAGGGTGAGCCATCCCTTTCTTTAAATATTCTACGCAGCAGGATGTTGAACCTTATTTTACAAATCTTCTTATGTGAATTAAATCTACTGAACATAATCGTAATCTAATAAGGGAGAATTTTAGCAACATCATAGTAATGATTTTATAGGTTAAAAGAATATTTTATTCCCCTTTTTACATAAAATGTTGTTAATTTTGATCAGAAAAAAAGGTTTACTTACATGCAAGGGTTAATATAAAAAATAAAATTTACTTAATTTTGTAATCTTAACTCGAATTTTAAAAAGTGAAGCTAAAGTATCATAACTTTTAATTTTTACGAAAACTTTCCAATATTAAATCTTTTGTTAATATAAATAACATGGTGAGTTACGTCAGATTATTTTTTTGTTAAATGGCTACTATAATCATTGGAAACAACCTCTCTGTCAGGTAGAGATAAGGCTGTGTAATATTGGATCTTTCAAAATCTCACAATTCAGTAAGACTCTGACTAAATGTTATTGTTGTTGTCGTTAACTACTACAATATGTTATATATTGTAATCTTTACTACTTATAAATTTTATTATTTAATAAAAAATCGAACACCTTTAAAAAATTATGCATTCCTTAATATCTTTTACTTCATAATTGTTTTATATAGTAAACTTTTTAAAATTCTTATAGCTTTTAAATATAATTAAAAAATATTTAATTAATTCAAATATTATTTATTGATTGACAAATAAAATATAATAAATTAATTGATTGGTAAAATTATAATGAACACATATATAAAATGTAATTAATTAATAAAATAATTTAAAATATAATTCATTGATTAATTAATTAAATTTATGACAATAGTTCACATATTTATTGTAAGTGTTATGGATAGTGAACTTGGGAAGAACAAATGTAACTAGATCATTTAAGAAAATCAAGATAAAAAATAGATACGGGAAAGCCAGTTAATTTGTTTAACTGAAGAAGATTATTTATGTAGAGAATTCCAAACTCTCTTACTTAACCAACACTTTTGATCAAATCTCTGACTCTCATTAGTTTTAACTTGAATACTAGCAGACATAGACTATGCAAATGTGCAGTTATAATCCAAATAAATATAATGCCCACTTAATTTAAAAATAAAGAGTATTGTATAAATGAATATATTGTAATTTAAAATTTTTAGGAAAAATAGAATTGTACATAAAATTTTGTAAAAGAAAAAGGGGAAAATATAATAGTTGAATTATTTGGAATGAATTAATAAAATAAGTAAGTTTAAATAAGAAATTTTGAAATTTCAAAATCCTCGAAATGTATAGTAAACAATGAATAAAAAAATAAATGGATGAAATATGTGAGTGAATATTGTGAAATTTATATATTAGAAAAGATAAAATAGTTTAGTAAAGTTTATAGGAAAATGTGTAAATAAATGTGTTATAATATTTTAGTACATAATTTAAAAATAAAGTTATAATTTTAAAAATTGTATACGAATATAAGAATATAAGAAGTTATGCCCTAATATGTTATTTTATGATTGGCTAAATATATATAAATAAATATTGATAATTTTTAATTTTGTGGGAAAAATTAAAATTTGTTAATGTGGATAAATTTTTGGGAGAAAATAAGTCAAAATAAAAGAGTTTGAATATTTAAAATGAATTAATAAAATTAGTTAGTAAAAATTAGGAATAAAAAGTTTGTAAATTTATAGTGTGACGTAGATAAGAATAAATAAACAAATTAGAATATTTGAGTTTAATGTTAAAAAATTTTAAAAATTATGAGTCATGGGTGTGACTTATTAAGTCACACCTGTGAAATTTAAAGAAATTAATATATTATAATATATGATTAAAAAGTAAAAAAAAAGTCACGAAGTCACACCCGTGACTGAAAGTGAATTTTAAGGATGTGCAGATTTTCAATTCAGCCACACAACCAAATATCATGCGTGCGCAAGATGCAGCAGTAGCAACAGCAGAGCGGTGAAGACAGCAACGTCAGCGACGTTTGAGAAAAAGGATTTTCCCACCTTCATTTGTGGTTTATGGTATTGGAAGTAATGTACCCAGGTGTTTCAAAGGGTAGATTCGTCCCGGAATCGGAGCTGAACCAGATCCGTGAAGATGGAACAGAGGGATAACCCTTTCTTTAATTTATTATACATTGTATCGTAGTCCGTCGGTCAAAACAACGATTCTTTTCTCAAAGTAATAGAAAGATGATTTTTATTTTTCTGGGTCGGGTAATGAAAGGATTGGCAATTTTTAGTAAAGTAATATTTCCTCTCAGTAGAAAGTATAAGCTTTCCCTCAATCACTTTCTTAAGAAGGCAAGAGTGGAAAGACACCCTATTTGAGGATAGTTTCAAAAGCTTTCAGGATATATCAATTTTGAAGTTTTCCCACTAGTAATGTACACTATCTGACTTGTCCTTGGTACATCTTCTATGAAGTAGTACCTTACTTGATGACTAATTGTTGCATGAGATCAACACTTTTATTGCAAATATGAACAAGATAACAAAAGCTACAAGAAAGAAAAATAGCAGATTCTAGCTAACCAGAATAGGTTCGTTAGTCCACTAAATGGCTTCATTATGCCTAACATTGACTAAAATGATGCTTATGTTTTAGGATTACCAAGTGATATTAGAATTAGTCTTATTTTTAATGTCACAGACTTGACTATTTATCATAGATATGATGGTGCACAATCTCCTACTACAACTATTTTGGGAATTCCAACCATTCCTCATATTAAAGAATTGCAAGCTATTTGTAGATGTATTTTTGTAATTTTATTTTATTGTTTTAGGTAAGGTTATTAAGTATGCCTCGTATGCGATCCGTAACAGATGTATAGTTGAATTTGATAGGGATGATGCTGTCATCATTTGTTACAGGTTTAACAACAGTGTGACTTGTAATAATCCGTTGAATTTTCAAGTTTTCAATTTGGTACTGAGACGGAATTGGCTTGACAATGGAGTTACAAATGATATATTTCTTATACGGCTGCAAAATATGCCTCATTTGTTCGATATCATTGTTAAAGATAGCAGCTTCAACTTATGATTCTTGTTAATAATAAACATATAGTTAATAATTAAGTTAATGAAAAGGTCAGATTTGATGAAGAAAGTATAGTTGTTATACCGAAGAATCGAAAAAGATAAACTTTTGTCTCTTCAATGGCTTGCTAGCTAATTTCACAATATATTGTTTTTCTTAAATAGTAATTTCACATGACCACCATTAAGTACCAGGTAAAATATCCTTGATCAATAAATGCTTTTCCATCCTTTAAAAAATATTGAATAAAATAATAAGGGAAAATAGTTTTTTATATGGAATGAAATAAATAAAATTGAACAAAACTATTCATATACCTTATGATAATTTTGTGCTTTATAATTTAACTAACTAGAAAATTTCATGGAACACGATATTTCTTATTTTTTGATCAAATTTTGAAGACTCAAAAGTTCCTGGAATAATCAGAACTTTAAAAGATTCAGGAGCCCGAGCTCTTGACAAAGCCACATATAATTGCCTATGTGAGAATACAGGCTGACGGAGATAAATTTCGACATAATCAAGTGTTTGAACCTGGGATTTATTTATGGTCAATGCAAAACATAAATGAACAGGGAATTGTGTTCTCACAAAAAGTATTCCATTTTTTTCATTCTTTGAAGATTGCAAAGGAATCTTAGGTAAAAAACTTGTTTTCCTTTGTAAGGTCTAAAGACAATTTTTGCAGAAATTGTATGGTCTTTTAACTTTCTACATATCAACCTTGTGTCATTGAATAGTCACTCAGTTGGATTCAAATTTCTTAAGAGCATAATTGGGCAGTCTTCTTTAAGCAAGAGTTTGTGCGGAGGTAGACCTTTAGGATATAAAGAATTTAGAAAATCTTTATAATCTGCTTGATGTCTTCGGTTAACCGTTTTGTTAAATTTATGTACGAATGTAGATTTCCTAACAATTTGTTAATCATCATGTCATTAATTTCATCAAAACAGCCATTTGTTGGACATAGTACACATCTATTTATCATTTGATATGGATCAGACGTATACAAGCTTAGATCAGGGAAGACGTTATCAAGTAACCTGATGAAGGCAATAGTGCATAAGAAACATGTCTTTTTAATTTTAAAAAAATTGATAGTAAAGGAAAATTATAAAAAATTTAACCTGTTAAGAGATTCATCCTTATTATGGTAAGGAATAACTAATTATTTCTGTAACATCCCCTCACCTATAGGAAGGGTAATATGGTAATTTAGAACAGGTTAGGAGTATTTAACGTTGCATTGCTATATTCATGCATTCATATATGCACATGAATAGTGAATAGTGAATTTTTGCCCTTATCATAGAATATTTATCATAATGACCTACGGGCGTCCCGGTGCGTACCCTACGGTAAAGGGGTGTTACAATTTCGGTAAGGAAATTCGATCTTGCTCGTCAACTGGTTCTGTACCTTCTCCGTCTCGTAATAAAAATTCACAAAAAACTGGATTTGATATAGCTCTCATAGTTATTGTCAAAGAAAATTTATGCATGTGTGACCAAAGATGCGAATTTAGAATACTTGAATCAATTAGTTGTTGTTTTGTGGCTTGGTCTATAATTAGTAAGGTTTGACGAAAATCACTGCCAAATACAACAATTTTTCCTTCAAAAGACTTATTGGAGTTCATCATATCTTGAAGTAAGTCATTAATGCTTCAATGGCTTCTCGTTTTGCCATGAAAGCCTCGTCCCATAAGATAAAACTAGATTCAAATATCAGTTTTGTAATACTGCTCTGCTTACTTAACTAACAAACTTTCTTTTTCGAGAAATCAAGTGGGATTTTAAATCTTGAGTGAGTTGTCCTACCACCAGGAAGGACTGATGCTGCAACACCTGATATAGCAATAGCAATTGCAAATGACTTTATAATCGTAAAATTATAAAAAGAGCCTGATAAAAGAAAGTCTTCCCAGTTCCACCGAGACCATCAATAAAAAAACTGCCACCACTTGAAGCCGAAACCGAATGCAAAATCAAATCAAAAATGTATTTCTGCTTGTTATTCAACCTTGAATGTAATAATAAGTCTTCTGGATCAATCTATGTATTCTTCTCACTTTGTATTTCTTTGCTAAGACGTTGATGATAGTCAACTTCAAAGTGATAATCAGTAAGATGATAATTGCTTAAGCTTTTCCCCATTTGTTCTAGGGATTTATTAATATCTTAAAGAGCCATCCTTGTAACGTCCTCAGATATATATTGGTTAGTTACTATAACCATTAAGCTTAAATTGATATGCTTTCCGTAGTTATTTCTAAAGATATATGAAAGCCAAGCTAGGATTTAAGGAGAAGTAGAGTCCATGCTTAGGCCTTTTCAAATCTAAATAGTTAATTATTTTTCTTATGGAATTAACATTTAAAGGATCTACTAAATTCACCTTATTATAATGTTATAGAATTGGTGAACAAAACAACACATTTGTAGACATCATTTAACTTGGGAGGTTAAGTGCCGAAGAAAGTATTCTCTCATACATTATAAAATTAAAATTCTATTTTCTATTCAAATAAATAAAATTATAAATAATAATATTAATATTTATATATTTCAATTTAGATGATAAAATGAAACTGAAAAAAATTATTATTTTTAAAGGTTTTGATTAATGTAACATATTATTAATTTAATATATTAACAGTTTGTACATTACTATTAAAAATATATACTAATTTTTGCTTATACAAAATTAAAATAATTTTATAAAATAACTTTCATAATTTATAAAATTTTAACAGTAGTTGGAAAATAACCACTTTATTGATTCATAAAAATGTTTGTGATAATCTAACAGGGAATCATAATCTTCTTGCTAACTTCAATTCAACCTTCCAAGTGTTATTAAAACCAATATAAGAATTCATGAGAAAACAAATAAATGAATACATATAAGATTCACATTGTTACAAGATCAAATGTAAACAGAAACAAACGGCAAATATTTTGTCACCGTCAGTAGAAAACATATACGTATGCCTTTGGCTGATAGCAAAGCCTACAAAAAGAAATATTGTAACACCCCAACTCCCGCTGAACCCGAACCCGATATCGATGGTGATACCCGGATCCGTGTCCCGCGAGGGTGG
>JAOTAY010021018.1:0-11391 GCA_025629805.1 Erythroxylum baracoense | reverse complement strand
GCTGACTTGACTAGCAGACACTATCAGCTATTTATTAAAGATGTTCACTGACTTGACCAGCAGACACTATCAGCTGTTTATTAAAGATCTTTAATAAAATTAGTTATTTATGTATAAAATTCTATAATTTATAAATTATATAAACAAAATTAGTAAATTAATCAACTAAATATGTCGTTGAAATTAAAACAATTTATTTCACATATATAATATATTGTATAATTTAATAAATTAATAAATTTTTAAATTTTAAATTTTTATCTTAAGATTTTTATTTAAAAAAATAAAATTAAATAATAAAAATTTTTTGAAAAATTGACACAAATTTCTTTTTTTAATCTTTTTAATTTTAATTTTATTTAAAAATAAAATTAAAAAACAAATTCAAAACTAGTGCTTCTTTTTAATTTTAATTTTTTATAAAATTAATAATTTAATTTAATTTTTATTAAAGTAATAAGTAAATAATTAAAATTAAAATTAAAAAAAGCATAAGTGCGAGGGGAAGCACGCACGTGCACTAATCCTTTTTCTAATTTTAATTTTTATAAAATTAATTATAATTATAATTATAATTATAATTTAATTTTTATTAAAGTAATAATTAAATTTAATTTTAATTTTAATTTTAATTTTTACTAAAGTAATAATTAAATAATTGAAATAAAATTAAAAAATTAAAAAACATAAGTGCACATCCGTGACTAATTATAATTATAATTATAATTTAATTTAATTAAAGTAACAATCAAATTTAATTTTAATTTTAATTTTAATTTTTCATTAAGGGCTTATTTGGTTGGATGTTAATTAATAGAATGGAATGAAATGTAATACAGTAAAACGTTGTTTAGGAGGAATGGAATAGTTCATAATGTAATGTAGTGAAATGTTGTTTGGAAGATGGATGGAATGGAATGTAATGTATAATAAATAATTATTATACCATTTATATTAAAATGATTATTACTAAAGTTTTATTATTTTATTATTAATTATATACAATTTATTATTAATTATATGAAAATATTATTATTAATTATTTAATAAATTTTATTATATTATATTAAAATTTATTTTATTCTATTAAATGTGATTTATATTAAAATATATTTTCTATTTTTATTAATAAAAATTTTATTATTATATTATTAATTATATGCAATTTATTATTAATTATATAAAAATATTATTATTAATTATTTAATATATTTTATTTTATTCTATTATATGTGATTTGTGTGTGTATATATATATATATAATTTATTTATGTTTTTATTTATGTACAAATATATACAAATAATTAAAGAATAAATTTTTAACAATAAACACAAGTAAGCGGCGAGAGAAATGTATTCTGAGAAAAAGTATTTAATTTCTACATCACCATCATTTTCATAATATGCATATAATCTATTTATCATTAGTTCTATCTCTTTTCCATTAAATTTTGTTATGGATCTTCCCCGTCCTTACTTTGATCGCAAACAATTTCTAAAAGATTCTATTGATCAAACTTATTATTGAATTAAAGGTTTTCAAAATATAATCAATCAACAACAAACATATATAAATCAAACTCCTATTACTCCTCAGACTAAAGATGATCTGTTTCACAGACAACAAATAATTTCTTTCTTTCAAAAACAAATAAAAATAATTTGATTCATCGAAAAGAATTAATGCAAGAAATTAGTATTTTAATTTACTAATCAGTTTCATTTTTTCAGTTATGGGTTATTTTCAAACGAAGCAAGCTTTAAAAAGGACTATTCAAGATCTTTATGAAAGTGAAGATAGACTTAACGATCGATTAAGTATGTTCCATGCTCGAAATAAGAAAGCACACACCAACAACGACTCAGAACAAATGTATCATTATGCAAAAATGATTCAGCATGCTAATGATCTGAAAGAAATTACAAAAGATTTACACAAATTAGCTATTAAACATATTAATAGGCTTATAGATTAAATCACCTATTGTACTTTTTTCTATTGTACTCAATAAAGTCTTAATATTATGTATTTTGATACTCTTCGAATATTGAAAAATTTAATTACTAATACTGAAAAACGTTTACAAGAATATAAAAATCAGATAGATCAGTTAACCAGCTAAATTAAGCTTCTATCTAATGTACCTTGTATACTTTATTTACCTAATTTTCACGAATTAAATCAAATGTTAGCAGTCAGCTAAGAAATTTATTATAGTTTACAACTTGATTTACAACGATATAAAGATCAAATTCAGTATTACATATCATAATCATGCATTCATTAGTTTGTTTTTTATTCTTATTTTTCTATTCTCTATTAATAATATGAACATAGAAGAATTAGACAACTTACAAATAGAATTAAATTTTATAAGACAACTCTTTCATACATTAGCAAATGAAACAGATTCATTAGTAAGTACTTTACAATTACATAGATTATATATTCATAATACATTATGACTAGTAATAAAGAAAAAGAAAAAGACTCACAAATATTAGATGTAGGTACCTTAGAATTAGAAGAAAGTCAAGGAATTTTTCATTTAAATACTCTTTTAACTCAAGAAAAGCAAAAACAAATATCAAAAATGAAATTAGATCTTCAATCTGGACAAGATATTAAACATTCTAAATTAAATCAATTATTTGATAGACAAAATATCATTTATTTTGGAAAAATGGTTCATAAAACACCTATTCAAATAAATCAATGTAATGGACATATTCGTATTAGTTTAATAGATCAAGAACAAATTAGTAGACAATTAAAAAAGTTACCTGAAAATAAAAGAAATAAAATTGGTTATATTCATTTATCAACTATTCAGATTTTATTAAAATCTACTTTTCAAGAAGGTATTGATTCACCTATTAGAATGGCTATTAATGATGAAAAAATGACTAATTTAAATGATCAAATAATTGGAATAATGAATGGAAATTTAGCATATGGACGAATAAAGTTTAATACTAGATTAAAATTAGGAATTCCATTAAAATGACCTAATTTAGATGACACTATAACAATTGCATACAAATTTTATCGAGAAAATTTAATGACTCAAAGACAATATCCATTTTCAATTACCTATCAAATTAGTTATGCTTTAATTAATTCTCACCATAGTATTGAATTTAAAAATACAGATCGTATTTACTTAGATCAATTATTCAACGATGTAGCAAAAGTTGAAACAAATTTTAGAACAAAACTTAGACCCTTACCTGCTATACAATATCCTATAATACCCAAAAGATGTTCATTTTCAGATGTACCTAGCTCTTCAAATCATCCTCCTCTTCTTAGAACTCAATCATTTAGTCGACCTTTTAATCCACTATCTAAACAGATTAAAACAAAAGAACCTCAATTAATAATTAATCAAGAAGAACGAAAATTAGAAAATATTGAAAAAAAATTAAAACAGCTCACTGATTATATTCATAAAACATTATGAGTGTATCGTAACAATTAAGTGAATTAATACAACAACAAAGACTCTTTGAAGATCAAATAACTAATCTGTTACAACAACAAGAACAACTAAATAATTCGATACAACAACTATTACATGATAATTTAACAGCTTTATATAAACATCTCAATCATATAGATAATCGATTAGAACATTTAAAACAACAATTAGACAAAATCCAAGTAAACACTGAAATGGTATCAGAGCCTAGGAATTCACCAATTAAAATTGAAGTAAAACCTTGGACAATTTAGAAGATATTCCTATAGAATTAATTGCTTCAGATGATAACTTAGAACAAGTGGAAAAAATCATACAATTACAATTAAATGATATTATACAATTAGTTAATAGATTAACTTTAACAACTAATACAGAAAAGGATCAAACATATAATATTCTAGATAAGAATACTGATAAAGATGAAATTATTTATGGATATGAATCTGATCAAGATATATTTACAAATCAACCTAGTACTAGTGGGGTCAAAGATTCAAAAGAAAATATTGAAGCTACAACAAGGGTAAAAAGAAAGAAAAATTTTCAACCAAATATTTATAGTTAGACACCTAATAATGAAGAGGAATTTTTAAATAAACAAGGTTATTATAAGAAAGGATCAAAAATTCGTAAATATCCTTTTGAATATTATCCAAAACATACTGCTTTAGTACCAGATGGAATTTTAGATATAGATTGTGTATTAAATCCCAAACAATTAATTTTAGAATGGTCAAATAAAATTCAATTATTATTGCAAATAGATAAACCTTTTGGAGAGACAGTAAATAAAAATCATTTATGGAATTTTATTACATATAAAACTAAAGAAATAGTTCAAACATTTTTAAATGATAATGAAATAGCTTTAAAAATGCTCCTCATTATCAAAATGCTGATACAGATGTTTAAACATTTCATGTAGTTGCAAGTGAAATATACAAAGAATTTTTAGGAAAAGATATAATTTTACATCAATAGGAAGTTTTTCATGAAACTAGACAACAAGTTATTTGGCATTTAAATAATATGGAAATATGTGATCTATGTTCTTTGAAACAATATAGTTGTGAATTTAAAAAATATTATTATAAATTATCACGAAATGAACAAGAAATGTATATACAAGTTTTTATACAAAAATTACCACATCCTACGAATAAATAAAAATATATACAAATAATTAAAGAATAAATTTTTATATTTTTTCTATTTTTCATTAATAAACTTTTATTAATTTTTTATTTTAGTATTAATTATATACAATTTATTATTAATTATATAAAAATAGTATTATTAATTATTTAATTTAATTTAATTTAATTTAATTTTATTCTATTCTATGTGATTTATATATAAAAATAATTTATTTATATAGAAATCTATACAAACAATTAAAAATAATTTTTAATATATTTTCTATTTTTTATTAATAAAATTTTATTAATTTTTTATTTTATTATTAATTATATAAAAATATTATAATTAATTATTTAATAAATTTTATTTTATTCTATTCCATGTGATTTATATTTAAAAATAATTTATTTATATTTATATTTATATAAAAATATATACAAACAATTAAAGAATAATTTTTACATATTTTCTATTTTAATTAATTAAAATTTTTATTTTGTTATTAATTATATACATTTTATTATTAATAATATAAAAAAATATTATTAACTATTTAATAAATTTTATTATGTTAAATATTATTCTATTCTATTTAATATATTAATTCTATTTAATACAATATTATGACTTGGTCATAGGTGGTCTTACGAAAAATTATTGAGGGTATATTAGGTAGTTTGTTTTTATTAGTTTACGTTCCATCCTAAACCCCCCAAATTGAAGGCTTCTTGTTTTCATTGTTTAGGATAGAATGAAACGTAACATGAAACCCTCCGCTTCCATCCCATTCTATTCTATTCTATTATAAAACTTCCTTTCAAACGATATAAATGTGTTACGTTCCATTCCATTCCATCCTCAACCTCTAAACCAAACAGAGCCTAAAGTAATAATTAAATAATTAAAATAAAAATAAAAAAGTAAGAAAATGTAAGTGCAGAGTCACGTCTGTGCACGTGGCCGTGTGAAGGAGCTGCTTAAAATTTTTAAGCAGAAACGACGTCTTTTATTTATTGGACAGAGTATGATAGAATTATCTTAGACAGAAGATCCGGACTTCACTACAAACCCTAGGAGGCTTAAATTAATAATTAGAAAAAGTGACCGTAGAAAGTATTTGCTAAAGAGACCCGTACCAGGTTGTTAGAACGGAAAATTTGCTTCTTATTTACTAGTCGACCCATACCTAAAGGCTAGCGTTAGGCCACTAGAAATGCTTAAGTAGGTTGGGTTGGCGGTAGGTCAGTCAGAGGTCAGCCCGAAGAGTAAAATTTGAGCACGAGCTCAACTTGAGTCCCAATTGACACTTTCCTGCATTTTTATTTTAGAAATATATTTTTATTGTTTATTATTTAAAAAATGTATGAACAAATTACAAGTAAATTTATTATAAAAGAAAGTGAACTAAAAGATTATATATGATGATGCAACATTCATTCAATTAACACAATTACTTAATGAAAATGAGTTTTGAAGAAATGTTTATATTATATGTACATAAAATTTTGAAATAAATAAATTTAAAGTACATTTATTTTTAAAGAAAATAAACAAAAGATTATATATGAGAAATACAACATTCATTTAATTAACACAAATGTTCAATAAAAATGAGTTTCTTTAAAAATTTACAAATTAAATATATATATAATTTTCAAATGATTAAGTTCAAACTAAATTTATTTTTGAAGAAAGTGACCCAGAAGATTTTATATGAAAAATGCAACATTCATTTAATAAATAAATAAAAAATAATAATATAAAAATAATTTATTTTCAAAACAAAATAGTATCATTGTTAATATTATCCAAATTTTTTAATGATACAGTCTTTTTTTACATTTTATATATTAAAATTGAGAAACATATTTGTGATGAAGAACACATAAGATCCAATAGTATGGTTGATATTAATATACACAAAATGAAATCAAATTATAGTTGGAGAGTGAAGATTGGAGAGCATATATTAAAGTTGAGTAAACAAGTAGAGATAACAATTTAGAACCTGAATAAAAACACACAAGTAAACAATCATATCTTCAATTATAAAAAATCTAAAGTAATCACATGAAAAATAAATGATTCCAAAAACAAAGATTGAAGATAACTAACAATAGAGGAAAGGAGAGAGCTAATAGATATAATTTGGATAGTCAATAGTTTGCACTACTTTATCTGTATGTAAAAAAATTATTATGCACTACTTTATCTATATATAAAAATATTATTATGTAAATTATACCTGGTAATGTAATAATAATTGCATTAAATGAATATTAAACACATAACAATGAACAACGAAATATACCTTCATCATCGAATATTTTTTTTAAATATTTTTAGTTAAATGACAGGTCTCTTTTGTATCAGTACCTAAATTAATATAAAAATTTTAAAAAAGATATAAGATAATATCATAAAACATATAAAAAATTGATATATCATAAACAGAGTTTATCATCAATATCTTCATCATTTAACCAACTTTAAACATACATAGGGTCTTCTACAATATTAGGATGAAGTCAAGCACAATGAGGACTAATAACTTGACTACCAAAACTAAAAGCAGACTCCTAAGCAATAATAGGTGCTAGAATTGCTAATATGTCTCATGTAATTACTTGCACAATTGAAAGATTGTTTCCGTGCGATTCTTCTACCATAGCAATACATTGAACTCCACAACTTCAACTTCAATCGCATTATCTACTGTCAATTTTTTATCTAACTCCATTATTTTGTAAGAAGTCCTACCTTTTTTTCTTTCAAGAATTTTATAAATGAGGGTTTCACACTAGTTTTAGAAGAAGCTGAAGTTAAACTACCGTGATCTTGATTTTTGTCCAATCTTAGTTAATAATCATTAAACAGATCATATAAGAATTATTTAATGAAATTAACATGCTCTTAAGCCCGATCACCATACAATGTATCCTAATAAAAATAAACCCCTCCATCTTGTATCTTGGGTTCAAGACAGAAATGACTGCCATAATATGTCCATCTATATACCAGTAAGAATTGAGCTTCTTCATCATCTACTCTAACCGAATTACCTTATTGGAATCAAGTGTCCAATCAAATAAAGTTTTCTTGATCTTGCTTATATTGCTAAAACAATTGTACGAAGTTGGATATTTTGTTTTTAAGAACAAATTAGTCATAGGATAAAATATTTCTAACTTTGCAGAAAATTCTTTAGCCAACCTCCATTACTCTTTTATAGGTAGGCAAGTATACTGAGAATCTCTTCATAGTAAACACCTTAATATATTGGATTGCTACTCCAACATCTTGAAGTTTCAATTCCATCTAGCTGGACAAGCCAATACCAACTTCTTCGTCCTTATAATACATAATAGTTGTACAGTTTCTTCAAAATTTTTAACTTTTTTAGGTATTGCACTCCAATACACTACACTATCCTGGATCGACTCTAATGTTTCCTTTATTATCTCTAACCCGTCCTTCACAATCAAATTTAGAATATGCACAAAATAACACATATAGAATAAACTACCATTGACCAATAAGTTCTCAACCCTTAACTTATCCACCTTTTCAATCATGACATCATTCATGTTATAATTATCCGAGTGTTATGGTAGACAACTTGGTGTCCATATTCTAATCCATTAAACACTTGACTAATATGGTTGTCAACCTTTCGCTTGTATGTGGTGTCGACACATAAATGAACATAACATTCACAAATACGAACAAATATCAATCATAACATAATAAAAAAATAAATGATAAGAATACTAAAGAATATAATTTACCTTAGTAGTCAATTGAGTAGAGTCCAATCGTCATCAATATAATATGCCATCACTACCCTATAACCTTTCTTTTGGTTATTGATTGTCATATATCTGTTGTGATGGCAACTCATCCTTTAATGCTCGATAATATTTTTAATATTTCTTTTTGTTGATCCTCGTGTACCTTCAAAATGTCTTTCTTTAAGGTATCGTGAGTTGGGATCTTGAAGGTTGGTTGGAGCAAGGTGAGGAATATCCTAAATCTTTTGCTATCAATTATAGACAGTAGATCTTCATTACTAATGACAATACTAACTATTAAAAACCTTGATATATTAATATCATAAGTAATAGCAGTTATTACATTCTTTCCTCTCATTAGGTTTGAGGTCAAAAATATTGACCTCCTGATACAATCTTCTTTCTATTACAGGGATCTATATATCTCTTTAAATAAGAGGTTCCACCTTTTGAACTCTCAGCTAATATCTTTTGACAATATTTTGAAAATTTTGGCATTCTCTACTCCACCCACTGATCTAGTCTTATTGAAGTGATTCTAAACATCACTTCTCAATGGACTTGGTGAACTTCTATCTTCACTTGGTATCATATTAGAAGTAGCCGCTTGTATACTCTTCAATACTAAATTAGAACTTTCCATTGAGTGAATGTTCTCATCCATCTATATGACTATATAAGAATCATATAGAGATTCTTGATGACATATGTTGGTTTTTATTCCAATGTTCTTTATGTTCTAGTACGTACTTTAAGGAGGATGACAAAATAATTTGTTGCTCGAATGTGCGGATAAAGAAACATATGAATTCTTAGTAAGCCTCAAATTACAAATTAACACATTAGATGATCTTCAAGTAAATCAACATTTGACATCTAAATTCTAGCATATAATAGGAGGTTAGGAGAAGAAAAATAACCAAAAACGTAAATTAACAAGAACAATAACTTGAGCGTTACCCAACAATACAAATGCAAAAACTTCACCCAATCAGTTTTCTTCTAAAATTTCACTAGTTCAGACTGAAGGAAATAAGTAAATAACTAAAGATAGATAGAAAACATCTTCAACACAAGTTTAATTAGTGATGTATTTGATCCAAATTGGAAGTCCTGTATATTCTGAATAATATATAAACTTATCAAATCTTTTGATGATTTAATGTATTATTGAAAGTCAGCTAACACAATTAATCTTTAAAATTACAACTAATCTTGCTAAACCAAAACAAATATAGAGCTTTAATTATGTTAATTTGAATAGGTGCATATTGGTTTCATTTAAGTTGAGATATAACATTTTTAAGTAATTGCTTAGAAACTAACAACATTTTAAACATCAATTAAATTGATTGCATATTTATGTTTACAACTCTTGTCAAAAGTACAAAAACCTAAACTAAGCTACCTTTCCAAATATGATTTGTGGAAAGAAAATTTAAGTTTTAATGAATAGGGTATATAGGTATATGCAGTCTATCCTAATGCAATTATTGTGCAAAAGGGTAAAAAGTCACAGGTTGACAAATAGGATGGATTTTGTGGTAATTTAGACATATTTTTATGGAAGCTCCTGACAATGCATAGGCAGATAAAAAATTTACCTTTTCAAACTCTTCAGTGAACAGAGCGATAAGGATTGGTGTTTATACCTGGCAGTAGCAAACCACAGGCGCAACCAGTAGAAGGAATGAGGCGCAGCAGAAGGACGCAAAAGAAAAACACAGTAGCAGCCAGTAGTAGAAAAAAGCAGTAGCAACCAATAGGAGAGGAACAAAGAAGAGTGGATTAGAAGAGGAACGTAAAAGAGGACTGCAATGGTGAAAGATTTGGATGCTTATGACCTAGCGTAAAATGTAAATCGACATCTTTTTATGCTTTTACATTGGGTGTAAAGCATTGTTATTTTACACAATAATAAAAGCGATCCTTCACTATGTAAAGGAACAGATCACTTGTTCTACTTTTGATATTTCAACCTTGTTCTAATTCATCTCATGCATATATTTATGTCAGATTCATCTCATGCATATATTTATGTCAGATCTATATAAATATGTGGATGAGATCGGTTAGAATCGGTTAGAACAATCAAGTAGAACAGGTGATTTTATTAGCTGTGTAAAGGACATCAATTTAGGCATCAAATCAGCTGTTCCGCAAACGTTGTACCTATGCTATTCCCAAATTAAAATGTCTGATGTTTTAATAAAACCAAACCTCTCGACTTTACTCTCGCCTAAGCCAAGCTGATGCGTCTTTCTTTTGATTTTGCTTCCCGCCTCAACCGTTCTTGCCCTCATTGCTTTTTTTCAGGTATTATCTTTAACTGCATTCTCTGTATGTAACCTTTCACTTGTTCTTCTTCATCTCCAATCTCGGATTCTGCTATTGGCTACCTTCTGGTTATGCCTGATTACATGTACGCAGAATTGCGTTTGCCTTTTGTTCTTCAATGTACTTCAAGTGTCTTTTGAGGAGTTCCGTTCATGTTGACTAAAATTGAGGCTGAAAGTTTTGTTATTTTTACTATTTTCTTTTATGTGTTCTATCGTCATTGGCTATACCTTTCTGAATAGGCATTCTTTATTTCTTTTTTTTGGTGTTTAAATTTGTTTTATGTCGTTGTTGTTGTGTGTAATGGTTGTTAATTTTCTTGTATTGTGCCATATGATAATATTGTGTGAGTTGTTCTATCGCCAAGACTTAAGTGTAAAGTTGGAATTTCAATCCTTTGCCTGATCTTGAAATATTCATTTGTAATTGTTCTTAGGGTAAAAGTAAGGAATTGAGTTAATAACTGCCAAATTTTGACAAAATTGCAATTCCAATTTTAATTCCTATTTCGTAGAAGCAAAAGGAGCTTAAAAGTTCTTGTCTTTTTTGTTTTCTTTTGGCTCCTTACACAGACTGATGGCAGTGTCCCAAACACTCTTGTCATTGCAAATTGTGAGGCTGTTAAACCTAGGGTTGCG
>JAOTAY010021017.1:0-11393 GCA_025629805.1 Erythroxylum baracoense | reverse complement strand
AGGTCTAAGCTTTTACTTAAATTTGTATATTGTACTAAATGTATACAAGCAGTTGGTGACCTATTTCTCCACGTAATAAAAGCACATCAAAAGTACACGTTTTGCTAAAAGAACTAACAAAGGTCGAAAGTACCAAACACATTAATAATTCCACTAACCACTGACCCAACTAATTTTTTAGCCGTTATCTTTTTAGATACGGATTGACTAAATCTTTGGATTAACACAATAGCCTATAAATAACACTAATTAGGTACTTCATATTAGGTAATTATGTACGATAGGCTCTATTGAGGGAATGTATTTAGAGAAGATTTAAGCACAGGACCTTTTGATCACATGCTCCTATTCCACTAACTCGACCACCTCTTAGGGAGCGACCCAACCTATATATATATGTATATATATATATATACACCACAATTTGGTGCTTAATGTATATTTAAAAGTAATAATTATAAATATTACTGTTGTAAAAATTGTAATCTATTCACTAATTCTCGATTATAAGTTTTAAAACTTGATTAAAAATTATGATTATGCCTAGGATTTTCTGTTTGTGGATACATGCTGACTGTTGTATTTAGCTTGGTGTATGAAGTTTGAGATGTTAAGTCAATCATAAATTCCATAAATACTTCTTTTTGTAACCAAAAATTATGATTTATTTTACAAAAATATAAAAGAAAGAATTATAATTTTTTTAAAATCTTCCAAATTAGAGAAGTAATCCCAAATGAAATTTTGATAAATAATACATTAATAGTAACTAATGTCATTATAACCTAATATAATATTTAGTTGGTAAAGTGGAAAAAAGAATTAAGGATGACAATTAACCAGGTTAGATTTAGGACTAAAAAAATTCTATGTTTGAGCCTGAACTTGAAACCTGATTAATGTTTTTTAAAATAAAATTGATAATGTTGTGTTGGAAAATCATGTTCTTAAGATAGAATTAGGGTTATCATTACTAAAAAAAGGTTAGAAAAAGAAAAAATAAGATAAAACCCTAAAAAAATTCTAGCTATCTAACAAATCAAGCTTGCCATAAATCAATATAGGTTTGAAGAGGACAAATATGGGTGGCACTTACTCTCAATCAAGTCCAAAAAAAAAACACACCAATAGTCATTACTACATAGAAAAAAAGTGGCTTTTCGATCATATACACAGGAATGTTAATAATTCAGGGCTGAGCTCGAGTTGCCTGTAACTGGGCTCTGTCTAACTCGTTATTTATTTTTTAAGCAAAAATTTTAAAACAACATCGTTTTAGAAAAATAGGCGGGCCATAGGTTAGGTTCGTCCAGTCAAATTATAGTCTATCATTGACTTGCTTATGATCCGACCAACTTGAGCCAAAAACGAGCTGAGCCAAGATATTATTGCCATCCCTACATGCACATGCACTCCTTTCTTTTGTTTCTCTCTTTTCAAAGGTGTTAGGCAGAGAAATTGGAATCTTCCTTGGGATCTCTCTATGCATGTATCCAAGAAATTTGGTCAACAAGGCATACGCTCATAAATTGAGTATTTCTTCTTTTTATATGCCTTTGAAATCGCCTTTTGACCTCTACTTAGCAGTTAGCACTCTTCAAAATTCTTATTAGGGTATTGGTTAATATGTAATTATTTTTCTATTTTGTTTATACACAACAATAACAAACAACTAAGTCAAAATTTTACCGACACGCACAGTTTGAATAGATTCAGTAACACGCAGCTTTACTCTATCTATTTTGTTTAGATATGTAAACGAAATTAATAAGTAAATGGAAAAACCAAGAAGATATATCTTAAATTCATGTTAATTGATAGTTCACTTTATGAATTAAGGATTAGGATAGATTGCCTAATTGAATAATGAATATCATATCACTTTTAAATATTAGATATATTTATAAAATCCTTTTAAAGAGACAATTAATATGTATTCCCATTATATTTATTGAAGCCATTATTTAAGAACATAGTTAACATAAATTAAATCATTTAACATAAGGGTTTATCCATGAAATGTGAAAAAGAAGAAATTATTTAGAAGGAGAAAAATTATTAAACTTTGGTAAAATCCAATTATATAATTATTATTTCAACAATTTTTCAGTCAATATGATTTATATTGTCTAAATTACTCTTGCACGTTATAAATTATTTGATGATATTACAAAAATAATTTAATTAATGTTAACTATGACTTTGGCTCTTAGGTATTATTGGTAATTCAACAAAATGGCATGGACGTAGTTTGTGACCGGAATCGAGGGTAAATAGGTAATAGAGATGGAGGCAAACGTCTCTATCACTCACCGGACATCCTCTGTTGTTGGGCCGGCGGTTGGTGGCGTCCGACGTAAGAACCGTGTGCCGACTGGGGCTGTGGGACCCTCTCCACGTCACCACTTCTATTGGATCTTACCTTCACAACCCTTTTCTAACCTTATCCTAACTCATCCTTTCTAACAAAAAAGAAAATCCATAAAATATTGTATAATTTTTTAAAAAATATTTCTTACTAATTTTCAGTTTTTATTTACTAAAACCCATTTGGAGAAATTAATACACTTAAATAGTTTATTTTATATTTAGATACTATTTATATTATTGGGTCCAAGTCTTATAGTATTTTTTAATTTAAAATAAGGTGTGCTACTTAAATTTTAGTTTTAAAGATAAAAAATATATATACTTTTTTTAAATAAAAGAATTCGCAGTCGTTATCTTTTGGATGTGCACTAGTAAACCTTTGAATTAACTAATAGCTTGCAAATCACACCAATCGGGTGTTCCTCACTAGGCAAATCATGTACGATAGGCTCGATCAAGAGAATATAAGTAGGAGGATTCGAATACAGGATCTTTTGACCTCGTGATTTCACTCCAGCAATTCGATCACCCCTAAGGGGCATAAAAAATATATACTTACTTTGTAATTTAAGAATTTTAGAAAAAAAATATTATTTTTAAAAAATTCCTTCTAATTTTCAATTAAAAAAAGTCCTTGGTTTTAGACTTTAATTAAAATAATAATAACGAAGTGCATGTAACATAAATATCAGACATGAAGTAAACAAATGTTGTTCACGCGATGATTCAATTTATATCTTAAAACTCAAGCCAAATTAATTGAAACAAACTCAAAATAATAATTTATTATAATTATTTTAAATTACTAATTTAATTGGTTTAAGAATTGAATTTGATTATTATGTTAATAACATTTGATTAATTTGCATCTAATATTTATTTGAGGTATAAAAAAATATTTTTTTAGAAAATTAAAATTATAAAGAGATTTAAAAATTTTTTAAAGATTAGATGATTTTAAAAAATATTTACCATTTTATTTGATTTAATTAAAAATTAAAAATATTAATTATGTCCTTTGTAAGAAGCAAACTATTTATCCAAACCCCAAAAAATATAAAATAAATAGGAAAGGATAATAATGATAGTGTGTGGTTTACATGCATGCATGCATGCATGCAATGCCTGTTCATATGGTTCGGTGCCTTTTGGGTCCTTACACTTTAATGTGATGGTTCCCAAAAGTCCTCAGCAATATTAGTCAACTTTCTTTATCCTATTCACTATAAATGCACCTATTTCTTTTTTTTTGGTTTTCTTCTTATTAAAGTTATAATAATTATAGTGTGTAAATTTTTAAAATTATACAATTAATCTCAAAATACTTTTATTAATATTTTATTAATATAAATGATTATTTATTTTTAGATTTGTCAATATAATGTTTTAACTTTTTGTAAAAACATATTGATAATTATGTATTCGAAATATAACTACTAATTTAATATTCAAAAATCAAATGGAGAAAAAAATTAGATATTAGTTCCACTCAGTGCCTCCTAAGGAGTGGTCGAGTTGGTGGAATGTGGGAGCATGAAGTCAAAAGATCTTGTGTTTTAATCCCCCACTTATACTCTCTCAATCAAATCTACCGTACAGGGCTTGCCCAGTGTAGTACCTGGTTTGCGTGATTTGCAGATTATTGCATAAATCTGAAGGTTTATCCAGTACGTATCGGCTGCGGTTTTCTCCATTAAAAAAATGTTTTACTCAATCATATTAACAAATTATTAGTAAAAATAACTTTTTAAATCGAATTGCTTAATCCTTAAAAATTCACTTAAATTTAATTGAAAATTCTATAAAATTAAATATTAAAATAAAAGTTTTAAAAATTTAAACTTTATAATTTATTATCTCTTTTGTTTCATATAAATCTAAATTACGAACTATACTTATAATAAATTACAAACTATAATCTTAACGTTATTGAACTTTCAAAGGCTAGTGTCCCATGTACGTTGAAGACATAACTTAGATTTAGTAAGAACATTATTGAACTCCTCAAAAGCCAATAGACAAGTTGTCAAGTGGATCGAAGTTCTACACAAGTCTTGTGTTACATTAAACTATGCCATAGCCGTCATCTTGGACCTTTGGTGGGCAACCTCATTTATTAGAAACTCTCTTTTCTGCTGTCTCGAGTCCTCTATTCATACAATATTTACAAGATTGATTTGATCCAACTTGAAATTAATAGGACTGATTTAGGTTCAAATTTTTATATATTTAGATTTTGTTAGATCTGGAGAGCCCATTTATGCGAGAGATCTTTAATATTAGTCTAGTGAGAGAACACATTCGTGGACCTTGACACCACACTTTAACTCAAAACCTTAAAACATTAGGTTTATCGGTACTTTCTATTTATATGTCCTTCACTAGTCCTGTCTCTTTTTAATACGAGATTTCTACTCATATTTGACATTCTAACAATCTTTCTCTCAAATGTGAACTTTCACATTAAGCTTAAACTCTCTTTTGAGCAAAAGTCTTTTTTCTTCGAGTATATACTGTGATTTGATTCCAATGCCAGAATTCAACCTTTCAACTACAATATTAAAACGATGTTACTTTAATAACAAAAAAAAAATCAACTTTGATCTAGCCCATTATCAATATCAACCTTAGTTTGAAAGTTAAGGTGAGCTCAAATTGATCGGTTCAGACTTCACTTCAGAGTTCAGACTCGGGCTTGGGGGCCGACCCTACAGAAAGCCATCACAGATTGTAAGGTGTTCGTCTCTGTGTGTGTTTCTTGTGCAAATGGTTTTAAGGTACCGAAGAAGACTCTCACCGACCATTAGGTGATATTCCTTTCAGACAAGAAATTAAGGTGGTCGACCTCCAACATACCTGAATTCTTTACCCTCTGAGACTGGTCAAGTCTCCAAAAGTACACAGCTTTTTCACCTTTTGTTTCATGTCACCAACCATGCTTAGCAGAAACCCAGTTCAGCAAGTAATGTCAATTTTCAAATGAGAAGCTCAAAATCTTGACTTTAGGCCTTAGATCTACCTAGATTTCGATTTCTCCAAGGAATCACCCATATATGTCAGATCCAACGTGGGTTCTTGTGTTGGTGATGCTTGTAAGTTTTAAAAGATATTCAAGACTGGAAAGAAACATTGAAACCCTAGAGATCAATGTGCGTTTCGCATAAAAAGCTAAGCTTTTCTTTTGATCATTTGATGCACATACCAACTGGAAAGAGACATTGAAACCCTAGAGATCAATGTGCGTTTGGCATAAAAAGCAAAGCTTTTCTTTTGATCATTTGATGCACATACTAACACATTCCACATTTGTTGTAAGAGACAACAGACTGGGAGAAGTGAAGAACCATTACAAGAACAAAGTTAAAGACATAAATCTTATTCTCTTACATTAATTAAGAAATTTTTAAATTTTTAAGAAAATTTTCTAAATTTTTAATTTTTTTAAAAAATGTTTCTCATAATTCGATAAAAAAAAAATTATTAAAATATCACATAAGAATTAATTAAATTTCCCTAATATAATAACTTGATTTAACTCATAAATTTAAACATGAAATAATTAAATTCAATTTAAATTAGCACTATAATAAATTATTAATTTCAATCAAATTTAATTAATTTAATTCAAGTTTAAAAGATAAATTGCATTTGATTGGTATAAATATAATGTTCATACCACAGTATTATTTTTTAATCAAAATCTTAAAAAATATTTTTTGAAAAATAAAAAATTTCTTTAAAACCTACCACATTCACTATATATCTCTTCTTTTAATTTATAGGGTGGGAAATGCCATTTTCTATTAAAAAAATAATCATAAAATTTGTTTTTATATGTATATACAAATGGGGGATAAAATCAGGCAGAATCATACTTTGATACCAAAAACATCTGTTCTATAACTCAGGGACCAGACAGGTGAAAGACAAACGTTCATTAAGCATATGATAAACAGAAAATGTGCAAGTACTAGCTGTCTCTAACATCAAGGCAAAGTAGGTTCAAGTTTGAATAAAACCCTTGTCTAAATAACAACTTTTGATAGAAAAACAGGATAATAGTGTGTTATATCATAAACAGAAATCTCAAAATTTGGATTCACCAACAATTAGTTCATCCTTCTGATAAGCTCATTGATGTAAGTTTCCCGGTTACCGGCATCACCACCCTCGACATAGTGGTTTCTCTTCTTCTTCAATCCTCCCAGTGGTGCCTTGAGCTGGAATGGCCAGAGGAAGTTGTTTGCCTCCTTGAAGTGAGGTCCAACAGTCAAGATTTCATGGATGACATCTTCAATGCAGATGATTCCATACTTTCCCAAAACCTGGAACCAAGGAATCATTTATTAAAGAAGTTCACAAACTTCCAAAACAGATGACAAATTTAACTGAACCAAATTAGATCCACAGACCTGTTCAATAATGGAATTGTCAGTCAAAGCAATTCTCTGGCCATTTACTTTCCCATAACCCCTCTTGTAAATCAGCTCTCTAACACTCTTCAGATTAGGATAACTGAAACCATATGCAGGTGTCCTCATCAAGTTAAACACATAAAAGGGAGTGAAAATTATACAAACATTAGAATTTCAAATGTTGTTATATACCCATATGTTACATATGGCTCAACCCTGTGCAGCATGTTCAATGTTGCTTTGTTGACCTTCAAAAAGACACCATTAAATATCTGCAAACCACAAAACAGCATAGTTTGAATAACATGAGAGTTTGCTAAAATATAGAATAAGGATATACAAACAAAAACCAATCCCAACGACAGAATAAATAGGGTTGGTAAATAATACTACTCCCCGCACCCTCAATATCAGACTGACTTTGAGAAAGATTAAAAGAAAATCATGTATCAGTCCAGGCAAATCCATTGTGCATAAAATAATAAATCAAAATTCGAATTCTTTTTTCATGATCTTCTTGACCCGACCAAGAATATACTTAGTTATATTTTGAGTAACATGCCCGCTTTCACCAGTGAAAGAAATATTACTCAAAGGCACAATAAAAATGATCTTTCATAATTGAGATGACATTCAGCAACTAGCTTCATATTAGCTCCACAATCAAATATTTGATTTGTTATAATTTGATGAATTGTATATTTTCACACGGAAACATTATCTCCATCCATCACAATTTTTGTAGAAGTTTTAGCTTGTGAAAATTGACAAGTTCAATCGACAACCAAGAAAAGCACAGGTAAATGTCCAAAATATACAGCTGGTAGAACTTCTTCAATATCAGTCACACTATAAAATTCATTATCCCAAGTCATTCCAAAATGCAGATAGGTGACTAATAGAAACTCAGGCAAATCTTTGAAGCAATTAAGGTCTGGATATCATTGCATAACAATCTACCACCATCAGAAATGAAAAAAGTGAAAGGGAAAGACACTAAAATAGCAGATAAATTAATAAACAAAGAACAAAGATCGCAGAAAATCCCTACATCACCAAAGTTTGGCAATCAAGTGAGATCAAAGCACCCTTGTTTCGACATGATTCAACTTCATTCCATCTTAAAACCTAATTAAAAATAGGAAACAAATTGATAACATTCAATATATTCACTATATCCAATTTTCTATTCACTTGTGGGAGCTGTGGGAATCGCGGCAGATCATTGTGGGTAAAATGGTAGATGTTCGGGCCCTTCCCTTGGAAGGATAGAGAGGGGGGCAGGTTTAATTTATTTTATGATAAGCATCCTAGAGGTAAATAGTACATACCATTTCTACATCCAAATCCAACATGAACTAACACAGAACAAAATTATTACTAGCAAGATAAAAAATGGAAAACAAACAAATCTGGCAAATTTCTATAACAGCAGACACATTTCACCTGTCTCAACCTCAGAAGCTGCAAAATCTTCCTAGTCCTTGGATGCATAGCATTGATACTGGTGCAAACAAAAGTAAACAAGAACAATAAACACAATAATCAAACAAAAGATAATAGAAAAACATCAACATAAACATTTTAAATGATTTCTTATACCCCCGGATCCTGATGATGAACAAAAGTTTGGGTTCTGGATCAGCATAAAACCCTCCCTTCAGCTTAGCTTCACGCTTCAAGTTAATCAATTCCTTCTCTTTCTCTTCGTATTCTTTCGCATACTCTTTCGCTCTGCTGTAAATCAACTTGCAGCTCTCAGCTCTCTTCTTCTTCAGAGCTTCATTCTCTTCCTTCTTCGCCAGAGCCCACTGCTCCTCTCTCTTCCTCTTCTTCAACACTGATTCAGGCACCACTATGCATCCTTTCACTTCCCCTCCCATCTCTTCAAAGCTTCCTTCCCTGAGCCAAAAACCAAATGGGCAAATGATAAGTCAACAGAAATGGCTAGAGGGTGTGAGAATCTGTAATAATTTCGATCAAATGAGAGAACTTTACTCAATCTCTCGGCGTGTATGAGAAGCGAAGAAGACGGCTCACAGTTGCAGCAGAGCAAGATATATGATCCAAAAATTAGGGTTTTACCAGAATTTTATTAATGAGGGAAGCCCTAGATCTAACGGCTCAGAATCATTGAAGGTTTTATAACCAATGGCCATGATGAACATTCAAGTTCTGGGCCTAAAAGGTAGGTTTCCGTCCCAAGAGTCCAAGTACTAATTACACTTGTAAGTTATTTTGTCATATTTTATTAATTTTTCGTATATTGATAATTTTAAAATAATATAGTATTAAAATTTTAAATATTTTATTATTTATTATTTTAAATAAAAACAAAATTTTAAAGAAATATGATGAAAATTGTATAATAGTTTAAACAATAGTAAAAATCGGTAATAATTTATAATATATAAAAATAAAATAAAAAAGTCAAATCGCAATTACAATATATATAAAAACAGTTTATTATTTTCTTCGTTTAAGACACTTAGAATTAATAAAAATAGGCATTACATGCCATTCAAAAGAAAAAATGTTAAATTCAAATATATATAGTTTGTTATTAATTTATTAAATACTTTATTAAAAATAATATATATAATGGTTAAGTTGGTATAATAGGAATATGGTGCTAAAAGTTCCTTTGTTTGAATTTTTCTACCTACAATCTTTCGATCGAGCCTGTTGTACAAGGCTTACTTAATGCAGAGTATTTAATTGGCGTAATTTGCGAACTATTGCGTCAATCCAAAAATTTACCTAGTATGTATCTAAAAATTAATAACCGAAGGTTCCTCTGTTTAAAAAAAAAACACTCAAATTGTTTATTTTGACTTGAACTCAAAAATTGATAAGTAAATTACATCATTTTGAATAAAATTATGACATATAGATTTAATCAAACTTGGCGTAGAGTTGGTTAATTTTTGGGCTACTCAAGTTTAATTGGGCCTAGAATTTGAGTCGAAGCTAGGCTAGAATAAAAGGTTTCTCGTAAATCCGAGCCCAACCCAACTCTTTATTAAGCCTAGACCAAGCTCTTCCCCAAAATGATGTTGGACATTTCGAATGAGATCGAATCTGGGCTCTGGCTGCATGATTCAAATTTGACTGGCTCGAAGACAAGAAGTTGGGCCAAGGCGAACCAGCTATGAACCCAACCCAACCCGTAAAGAAACGGTTCTAAGAGAGACCTAAAGCCAGCATTTTCTCACAGGAATATCGGACCAGGAGAACAGCACTAGGCCACTAGCACAAACTGTCTGTTCCCGTATCAATAAAACTGCACCAGTTACTTAAGAACGAATAAACATATCTGCAAATCAAAATACGGAAACCAACGGAAGAGGTTGCAATTTGTTAGTTATATTAACTAAAAGTTAGTTTTTTACAAAATTACCCTCAATGTTACTCTCTATTTTTGCTTTGTGTATTTTCAAAATTGGCGTTTTTTTATCGTACAATTATGTCGTGAAGTTTAGAATAATATAATAAATGGGTTAATTAAACTTTTTAATCTTTATTTAATTTTATAATATTAGTTTACATTTAAAAATACCATAATATTAAGTTTTTTAACATAAAAAATCACATCAAATTAATATTTTTAGTATATAACTATTATATATCGTATGCGTGTCATATTATAATTATAGATTTTTTTAATTAATTAAATAATAAAATTTATACATATTATATGATACGAATATGATGAAGCTCGTTGTATCATTCATATTAATAGAAAATTTAATATTAGACTATTATTATTATTATTATTATGTTTTTTTATTAAAGTTATAAACTTAATTTTTGTAAAATTAAATATCTAAATTCTAAATTCTTTTAAGAATATTCAACGAAATGCTAAAAAATATAATATTAATGTCCTTATATATATTTTTAAATCATGCCCTTATAAGTCATTTTACATATCATCAGTTAATACTAAATAATTAATTTTATTAAATATATTTAATAAATAGATGATATTATTTATTGATCAAATCAACTAATATAATCTAACTTTTAAGTTAATACATTCCGCAGTTAACAACTTCTATGTTAAGCTTTTTAACATAACATTAAAAATTAAAAGGAACAATCCTTCTCATCGAATAAATGCGACAAGAATTTAAAGTACTTTTGCTCATTAAAATGGAATAATGGATTGATTTGTTGAAGAAGAAAAAGACTCATGGGGTGTTTGGTTGAGGGTAATAGAAATTCTATTACCTTCTATTCTTACCTCTTACTTATTCCCTTGTTTGGTTTATTTTATGATCCAAAGAATAAGATTCTTAAAGATTATCTATTCCTTACATTAAGGAATAGCTAAAGACAACCCCCCCTCATCTTTACCTATTCCATACAAGTGGGAATACCTCAAATACAACTCTCTTTCTTTTGGACAACTTATACCCCTCAATAATAATAATAATAATTACTACTAATAATAATAATATGAATAAATTAAATAAAAATAAATAAATAATAATAATAATAGTTGTTAGTAGAAAATTAATAATAATAGTAAATTTAAATATAATAATAATAATAAAATTAATAAGAATAATAATAAGTAGAAAATTAATAATAATAATAAATATT
>JAOTAY010021016.1:0-11396 GCA_025629805.1 Erythroxylum baracoense | reverse complement strand
CTCCACCTACTACACTGGCAGATGAGGCTACACCATCCACCACTCCATCATTTACTACCCATACATCATCCACCACTCCTTCATCCGCATCAGGGGTAAATAATGTGGATGAAGGAGACGGCGGCCAGTCTGGAGCTGAGGGACCCGATGGACGCAAATACATCACAATTGTCAATAATATGTAAGTGAAAATACATGAACCATTATATGTAGAAGTACCACAACAATACGGCTGTGAACCGTATACACAAAAAAATAGAAAAATTAAACATCCACAATTTAAAAATACAGATAGAAAAAATATTAAGTTATAGGTTTAAATTTTATAAATTGTATAAATTTATTTGTTTTTATATTAGGTTTTTTCTATCTGGACCTTGTTCAAGAAACATGACGTCGAAATTTAAGGAGAAGATTGATCCTGAGGGCTATGCATGGAAGAATATCTCTCAAGCGACAAAGGAATTTTACTTTCACGAGTTTGAGATATGACAGAAATTATTATTTCCTTTTTTAATTAGCATTTTTATACATTAATTTGATAAATATTATTACATCAAAAGTATTTATTGAATATTTTTCCTTTTATTACAGAAATACTTGTTTTGGGATTCTTAATTTGATGAGATTATTTATAAAGTATGGGAGTCGAGAGCGCGTACACGTTATCGCTACTTTGTTGGTGCGATACGTAGGGTGGCTATACGACCGCCTTACATTTCTAAAGAAATATGGAGTCGATGGCTGCAGTATTGGACATCACCTGAGGTCATGTCCATTTCACAGCATAATTCGGCCAACAAATGTAGAGGACTTGAGGGAGAGAGTCTTCCCGTACATACGGGAGGATCTATTACCCACTAAGAGCATGCACAGAGACTTGTAAGTATCTATAATTTACAGTTATATTCTCATCTCTTTTTTTTGTTGTATTTTAATTGAATTTGCTGCGTTAAAATTTGTATGTTATACTGGTGCCATTTATGGCTGTGGTTTTAGTTTTGTTCTTTGTTTAACAAGGGGTAGATTTCATAAAAATAGAAGAAACTCTGCCAAAATTTTTATAAAATCTATTTCACTTATAATTAACATTTTATTCTTATGCAGGAAAAGTCTATAGGCATGAGGCCTACATCCTGTCATCTATTTCTGCACACTCACACTAAGAAGCATGACGGTGTGACATTCGTCAACAATCGTTGTAGAGAACTCAATGTATGTGAAATTTATGATTTAATATTAATAATGCCTAATAATTATCACTTAGTAATTATAAACATTACTTTCTAATAGGACCAAATACAACAAAGCATTGAACGACGGTCTCAACAATTTGAAGCTGTTGATGACACTGAAACTTATCTTGAAGCAATGGGTGGTAGGGACCGTCGTGGGAGGATATTCGACTTAGGTTCATTTGCGAACACTTGTTATTCGCAATCCTCCATGTCCAGTACAGCAGTATCTGCTAGGCGGTCCACTACCAATCAAGTGGAAGTACTTGAGAGCACAGTGTAGACAATGTCGACTTAGTTGCAACAGACGTTGGAACAGTTGCAATAGTCGATGGCACAACAACAACAGTCAATGTAGTTCATCTCTCAGCTCCATCAAGAGGTGGATGAGTTGAAGCGTAGGGGCCAACTAGAGCATCTGCCATCTCCATATCAATAGTGTACTTTTGGTCATTTGCCAACCAGAGCATCCGCCATCTCCAAATCAATAGTGTACTTTTGGTCATTTAGCTTGTATTACAAATACTTATTATTTACAATGTAATGTTTTTATTATCAATTAATTAACTTCTAATCATTAATCAAAATTTCTATTTCAACAAATTAAATGTATACTATAACTTTATAATTATTAAAATTACGCATTAACCATAATTTAAATATAATGATAATATATATTATATATTTTTTAAAAATTAAGTAACGCGTTTACTGATGGAAAGAAACGTCCGTCGATAAATACATGACCCGTTACCGACGGTCCACCAGTTTTTTGTTGGTAATGGTAGAAGGAATTACCGACAGAAACACATATTCGTCGATAAAGCTTTTAGCAAATATACCAACAGTAAGTTTGTTACCATCGGTAAATATGCCGAAGGAACAAAACAACCATCGCTAAATAGTACCGACAATTAGACACAGAGTAAACTGTCGATATCTTTACCAAGGATAAGATAATATTAGTCAATAAATTTACCGATGGTATCAAATTTACCGTCGGTAAAGTTACCGACAGAATATGCTTTAACTGTCGGTAAGTATTAGCTACGACCGATTCTACAACGCTTTCGACTGTCGGAGAATTCCGTCGGCAATCTTTATTACCGACGGAATGATCGTGTTTTCCATTGGTAATTTTCGTCATAAAAAGGCATTTTTCTTGTAGTGAAAATAAAAGCAGCTCATAATCAAGGATCCAAATTATTTATAGAAAAAGAATATGTAAGATCTTTGTTATAAGTTATAATTATATGAATAAAAACTATATTATTTATTGTGCCTTGCATTTTTCTTTCATAAAATAGAGTGAGAAGGAACTAAATGGACAAGAGTATGATATGATCATACTATACAAAGTCACTTACTATAAGAAAGGTAAAGAGTGGATGTCAAAAAAAGCAGAAAATAACTATTTAAGTATAAATACTTGTTTAATATTTAAGTTTATTTATTTATGTAGTAGTAACTAATACTAATTGGATTGAATATTGGTTTTTTTTTAATTTTAGAATAAGATGTAAAAGTTGTTACAAAAATCAATGTTTAAGGGAATGAGGTGAATATAGAAGACATTTACAATACTGTACTTGGTACACTTTTTGGTTATGTCAAATGTCTTAGTTTTGGCACTAAGCCAAATGTTTCAACCTCATCATAGAAGACAGTCGTTCAACAACTTCAAGACAAAAACAAGATGCTTAATGCTAAATTACAACATACTCAAGCAAAATTAGCCAAACATGATAAGTTATTCAGAAAAATGCTTGGCTTGGATTATAATAGCAATGAAGATGAAAGCAAATGGTATTAATTACATTTTTTATACTTTTTCTTTCAATTCTTGTTTGTATTATAATTCAAATTTCAAACCTTTTTTCTGATTATAAAATTGTTGAAGATGTAACTGATGAGCAATATGTCATGAATGGTGAAGTTATGTGATATTTGCTTTAATTAAAAAATATTGTTTCAATGGTCACAATATTTTAACTAAGCTTTTTGGGTTATTGCAGGTTCATCAACATGTTGTAATTTTTTTTTTGTAATCTCAGCATTTATAATTTGTAAACCGATCTGTGTATTTATTATCTTGTATATAAGAATTGTTACAATTATAATTAAAATCTTGTATAAGAAGAAAATTTATGATATTTTATTTTTTATGTACAATACTTCAAATTATCAATTTTTTGTATAATAAATTAACAATAAAAATATATTGATACATTATATATAATAATATGGATTAAAAATGTAACAAAAAATCTATTCGAAAATTGAATAACATTTGTTAAAACATAGCTAAAAAATTTTGGCTACATTTATAGCGTAGCAAAAAATTATTAGCAATGATTACCAGAAAAGTTATCTATAATTTTCAACTACAGAGATTTGACAACATTTTGGGCGACGAAATTAAATCGTAGCAAAAAACTATTAGCGACAATTTTTATGCCTTTAGCTACGATTTTTTAAGTAGCCAAAGGTAAATCATAGCTAAAGTTCCAACCTTGTTGTAGCGATTGTCATACATACCATGACAAATATCCACGGTTGAAATCTTAAATCTACTTAGTAATCGTTTTGCTAAGACGTCAAGGATCAAAGGGTTGATAGCTACCAGACTTACCTGTTAAATGTTACATACGAAGGGCATTGATCGTAGGGGTATCGATAGGGCTCCTTTAGATGATAGTTATGGGATGCGAGCATATTGCCTTTCTTGTATAATTTATCCCACTTCTTAGGTTTCTATTCTTCTTTTTCTATAGAAAAATATTTTAACAGTTTTAAAAACTTTCAAGTGGAAATATTCAAAAGTTTCCTTCACACAACACCAAATAATGTAGATAGAATATATGCAAGCTCGTTTTACTACTTTTAGGTCTATAAATATATAGAAAAAAGCAATTTAAATGTTTGTGAAAGACACTTTGATAGTTATATAATAAAGGAGTCATTTGGTAACTAGAAATGAAGAAATCAAGATAAAAAATGGAAATAGAAATAAAAAGTGAAAACTTTTTACTTACATTTAATTATTATATAATTTATTTTTCAGATAATTATTCAAAATATTTTGTATTTATAAATAACCAAATTTATTTTGTAATGATTTATAAATTTATTAATTTTCAAATAATAATGAATGATTTTTATAATAAGAATAAAATTAAAAAACTATAAAAATCTAACAAAATTAAAGAACTATAAAAATCTTGTTTTACTTAATATAGTATTAATGAAACAAAATAAAAAAACTGTTAAAGAAATTAAAGATAAAAATCATAATATGTGATTTTGATAATAATAATATTATTATTATTAATATTATGATAATATTTTAATAATATTCATATAAGTTTCTTATTCCTAATGTTTGATTCTAGTTTCCACCCACACTTCCCTCAATAATATAAGTCCAAGATTGTATAGAATTCATTCCAATTACTACATTCACGTTTTCTAATAAAGTTAGATATGTCTTTGGTTTGAATTCAAATTTCAAAATTTTTAATTGATCTTAGTTTAAAAAAATTAACTAACCAAAAATAACAAAGAAGGAACATCAGAGTGAAAATGATAAACACTCGCTGACGAGGCCAAAGCATTTATTTTTTCTGTATATAATTATTGAAAGCAACAACTTGCATTCCCTCAAATTGAAAGCCAAATGATTACCTCGCATTCAACTTCTATTGACATGATACAATTATATGTATTTTACAAAGAAAAAACTCTTTTTTCTAAAATACAGTTTATATTTTATGACGAGAAAAGATTATAAGAGTCTTTCAAAAATAAACTAAGCATAAACATATACTTCTTCAAAAATGTACTGACTTCACTTATGTCTGATATCGCTACATTCAGCTAAATGGCTGTCCTATGGCAGGGGAAGAATGATGCATCTGTTCCCCACTTTGCACCCGAAAGAAATGGGAGTTCCTTGATCCGTTTCAGCTCTTCGAAACCGAATTATATTGCAGTATCAGTTGACCACTTACACTAGTAAGTTTGGCTTTGTTCCAATTGAAGAAACAAACTAATTTCCTTCGGCTTGGATGCCTTTTTGTACCGAAACTCTCATTTTCAAGTTCGTGCAATTTATTTTTTTAACTTATAAAAAAAAACATATATGTAAGAATTTCTGGCCTATAAAAACTTTTTTTTTTTTGGATGTTGAGAAATCCATACAAAATTTCTCTGCCAATTTCTAGCCTAACAGGGGCCAAGCCATCGCACCACTGACTACAATGGAAATAACCATCCATGGCTTAAAGTCTTGCAAAGACCACGTGGTAGTCATGCAAGTCAGGAGAGTGTATAACCCAAGCAACCGCGGCCTGTATACTTTGTGGGCTAGTATCGTTTACTATATTCGTTAGTTCTCTCTTCAGGTTCGCATTAACAGACGCATGTTGGCTTAGCATCCCTCCATCTACTCCGAGGCCATCGGAGGCTTCTCTAGATCTTCCTTATCAAGTCCAACCCGCTGCTGTTGTCTCCCAGGTACATCTTCTGTATTTACCTCGCCCTTAAATCTCCGTAAGTGTTGATTGATCACTGTACTTTACTGTTTGCATTGGGATTTCATGTGAATATGGAAAATTCCTTGTGCCAAAAGTTCTTTTGCTATACCTGAATCTCCTTGTCCCTCCTTTATCCCGTAGACTGGGGAAGAATTAGGAGAATCACTCCCCGACTTCCATAGGTACTTCATCCTTGGGCTAACTCTTAGCTGGATCTCGTGAACTATGGGAATCTCCCTTATCCAGTTGACAGTTTTATCAGCTAGTGTATGATTCTCCATTTCCATTTTCTTGCATATTCTGGCATTCCTTTCTCGCCAGATAGATTATATGGAGCGGGCAAAAGCTGCTTTTAGTATGGTACCATCTTGCTTCAGCTCAGTAACAGTTTTGGTAGTCCGATTTAGTATATTCTCCCAATCTCTAGAACCGCAAAACTTTGCATCAAATCTTGGATTCTGGCCCAAATAACTTGTGAGAAGCTGTCCTGACAACAGAGGTGATTGATGGTTTCATACCCCTCTTTACAAAGCATATAGGGTCGAAATTACCAAACCACCTGTCCTTGGTACTCATCCTTTATTTTACCATCAACCAGCTGATTGAATATTTTTTTTTTCCAGATAAGGTCAAACCAAAGGACTTTAGCTGGGTGATTCTTGAAGAGGTTGAAGCAAAAGGAGTTGTTGAATTTCAAAGAGCTGTGTCCTATCCACACTACTTTATCCTCTTATGGAGGATAATTACAGGGAAAAAGGCTTAGTATGCTGCTAGAGCCCCTGAAGTTACAACTCCAATTTGCCCCTTGTATGATGGAGTTTACTTTAGCTCTTGCTGGAATTCTGGCAGTTAAGTTTGAGAGCTCATTCCTCATAAATGGTGGATTGGAATTCATCCAATTGTAATACCAAAACCATATAAGATTCCCATTTCCTACATGATGTTTGAATAAAGGGTAGATATGTTCTCTAATATTAGCATTTGGATGAAGCTCATGAATGCTCCCTGGTGATTTTCACCTACCAAAAAAACTGTTTTAGACATATAATATTGGTTAATCCACATAGACCATAAGGTTCCTTATCATTAAATAGTCTCCATACTCTCTTAGACATTAATACTCTTTTGCATAGTCTGTATTGGGACCATACCTAGCCCCCCTATTTGTTTAGGAATATAGATCTCATTCCACTTTACTTTAGCTCCTTTAGGATTATCAACCTTCCCAGACCATAGAAAGTGCATTATGCATATTTCAATCTCCTTCAAAATTCTCCTAGGCTTGAGTAAGTGAACTGCAATGGATGCGGATGTTTCTTATGGCAGATGATATTAGCTGTAGTTTACTAGCTAGGGATAAATACTTGGCGACCTTATACCTAACCCTTCAGTGTTTTGAATATCTAATGATATTTAGATGCTGCATTTGTGGGGGGATTTATCTCAAGTCCAGGGATTTCGGAGAATTCCTTTATGATTCTTATAATTATGATATTTAGGGTATAGGAGTCTATTTGCAAAATATCACTAGGTCATCAGCTAAGGCTAAATGACTCATCTTTAGACCATTGAATCTCTGGTGGTATTTGAATTTATTATTGTCCAATGTGAAGGTATTAATCATTCTAGGTAAGGCCTCTATAACCAAGGTGTATTTGGTTCCCTTGAATCTTTTAGTAGGATTCCCATTGATAAGTATGTTGAGTGAGGTTGAAGAGATGCATTCATCTATATACTTCACAAATTGATTAGGAATCATAAAGGCATGCAGACAACTAATTAGGAAACCCCATTTGACAATATCAAAGGTATTTAAAAACTATACCTTAATTGCACAACTTTTACTTGGTTTCTTTTTAATGTAATCCCTCATCAATTCATGAATCAATAGGATATTATCTCGAATAGATATACATATAATAAATGCTCCTTGTGCCTAGTTAATCAAAGTCTTGAGTGAAGGTTCAAGTCTATTGGCTAAAATCTTGGATATCACCTATACACCATATTATAATAGGAAATAGGGCGACAATCCTGCATGACATTAGGATTATGACCTTTGGGAATAAGACATGGAAAGGTGCTATTCATTTCTCTAAGCACCCTGGAGGTATGGAAAAACTCCTACACTACCTCAAATAATAATCTCCATTAACGCTCTAAATGGCCTGAAAGAAATGTCCATTATACCCATCTAGACATGGGACTTTAGTGGGAACTATCTCCTATATGGAGATGGGTCTGATTAGATACTCCATCTCCTCACTGATAGTGTCTATAATGGCCCATCTAATATCATAACTTCCTTCTTCCTTGTTTTAGAGTGATCCCATCAATCCTTTAAAGTATTCCCATCAATCTTTTAAATTATTCTTGTTTAGTAGATTCCATCTCTTTTTATTGTATGTAGAAATTTCCCAATTTATCTTGTAAGAAGGAAACCTTATTCCTATTTTTGTAAACTAGTATCGAGTTATAAAAAAATTGGTATGTTCATCCCTATATTTAAGCCACTGTATCCATGCTTTTTTCTTTGGGATGGAGTTGTGCATTGAAAGGGCTGCATTATATTCAAAAATTCTAGTAGTTTCAAGATTCCTTAATGCAATATCTTGACGGAAATTATAACAATCCTATTGTGCCTTTCTTAAATTATCCTTAGTTTTCTGGAGACTCATAGTAAAATGTGAATTATTAAATTTTCCAAAATCCTTCAACCACTTTTCCACCTACTATAACTTTTTTAATAGTTAGTAAGCCTTGTAACCTGCAACCTCCATAAACTAGTTCATCCTTACAACTTTTTTAAATCCCTGTTTTTTGGTAATACCATTGAAGCGCTTTAGAAAATCTTATATGCATCTTTATTATTTCAATCCATGAATGATATGTAGCATACTGTCAAACCAAATTAAGAATAAGACTTAGGAAATTTTGGGAGCCATAACTAGTTCATGATTACCTATCAAGCTTTTTCCTTATAAAAGAAGCACCATGTTGCTTATTGTTCCAAGTATAAAGATTATCTTTATATTTCAGATATATCATCCTTATTTGATTAATAACTTCCTTTAATTCCTTATCAGCTCCTTTCTGATTAAATTTATAGATTTTAGCCTTTAGTGGTGAAAGAATGTAAATGAAATGTCCAATTAACGTCTATGGATTGCTCATAGAAGAGTAAGTAGCTTTTATCTTATCCTATATTTTAGTACTATGAAAAGCAAAGTTAGCAACATAAATTATGGGGATATCAATAAGACAAAGGATACCTTGAACATTTCATGAAAAGTGTATAAGTTGTTCTATAACACATTTTTTTTAATTACCATCTCTTCAACATTGTAATGCAAGCATAATTCTACAATTGTAGTGGTAGGCATGGTTAGTAAGAATCTTCCATTCAGCACCCAAAAAGTTCAGACAATTTTGGATGTGAGGTTCTTTTATTTTAGTTTCCAATAGGCATAATAGTAGAGCCTTTTTTTAAAAAATAAAATAATAAATATTTTCCTTTTAAGAGGGTTATTGATCCCTCTTACATTCCATATCAAAAAGGTCATAGGAAGTGAGGTCAGACTAGGGGTTTAGAGCCCCTAATTGCTTTATGTTTTTTCGTCTTAAATGTTCTCCTATAATCCTTTTGAGTTTTCTTATGGACTCCTTCTTATTCACTATCCACCTCATTATAGGGTTTGCATTACTCCATTTCCACCTTAGTTTTTTTCCAAAACATTTAGATTAATAAGAGGTTCTATTAAGCCAGTTTTCTTTTCGTGGATTTTAGGAGGATTCTCATATTATCTAGCTTCTTGTGTTCCATTGTTTGAGCATCCTCTAAGCTTGTTGTGGTAACTAAATTGGATGGAGTTATGTTCTCTATTCTTATAAGTTCAGCATAGCTACCAAATAAGAATATTTTTCCACTTGGTCTCCAATCTCAATTTTGTTTCATAGGTTTTTAAGGGTATGAGAGCTTAATTTTATTTTTTATGTGTTCTCCGTTATCGTCTAGTTTTATGACGGAGATACATTTGATAACTCACAATTCCTACTTATCTCAACACATATTTTAACAATGCAAATCCTTTTTATACAAGTAGTTTGTTTATTTAAGCTCATAAGGTTCCTGAAAAACCAAAGGGTTAATTGTTTCGCAAACATTTCACAAACTTCTTTACCACCATTAAAATTAAAACAAGCAAAACTGAAAAAATAAAACACTAGAAATTTGGTATGCAATTCGGCACTCCTTGCCTACGTCTGCGGGGCCCTTACCAAGCTGAATCACTTTCACCGAAGTATAATAAATCTATCCAAGGCTTTACTGAGCCGACACCACTCAATCCTTGACACTATCTCTCAAGCTCACTTCCCCTGAAAGAATTTCACACTCAATAGTACGACTACTTCGTACTAACCTCAATAGAGGATTTTCACACACTGTTTACTAATAAAGACAATTAATCGAACAACTCAAGTGATTAAAATAATAAAGAACGAAAACTAAATACACTTGAAATAAAAAGAAAGACTTTCCTATATATTTTATCTTCTTGAAATAACCCACCTGAAACTCTCCACCATAGCTCACTCTTTTTTCACAGAAAAACAACTCACGATTTTTCTTCAATTAATAACCAATACCCACTTCACCAAAGATGATCTTCATTGTATCATAACATTAAGACGTGTGGAATGTTTTACACATAAATCAACATCACTGAGCCTCCACGTTAATTACTGCAGTCAAAAAACCATTGTGCCTTCAACCAAACATCTCACACACGCCCCCAATAACTTCATCGTGAGTCACTATTCATATTATATTCAGCTAAAAAAAATATTCATATGGGCAGCCAGCAAATATTCTTTTAAAGACACGTGATATCCACAGCTTCAATGATACACCACATCAACAGTTACCATAACACATAAAGGGTTTCTTGCTATGACGTGTTTTAATAGAGTTCTATTAAAACACTAACTGTAGAGATTTTTTAAAACACCAAGTTCTCTATTAATTAATGCAACACCCATGATGGACCCAAACTTTATAATTCTCAAGCTTCAATTAATGCATAACATACTATGCCACATATTCATTAGCCATTAATGCACACGCATTACTATGCCATACATTTATTGGCAATTAATGAACACATAACCATCAATAGGAGATGTAGATCCACTTCAAACCTAGAGACGTGCTCAGTTCACCATAGATTCACACTCACCAAGCATTATTCAGTTGTTTTCTTATGTCATGTTGCTGCCATCTATTTTCCCATGCCATGTTGCAGCCACAAATCCTTCATACAGTAAGAATAAGAGTCCCACTACACATTTATTCAAGATAGAATTTTATTCTAGCTAAAATATTGTCCAACTAGATTTTTAAATCTAAGATAACACAAAATATGTCAATTCAAAGAAATATGCCAAAATAAAATAAAATAGATATATTTAACATATATCTAACAGTTCCTAACTGTGCTAGCCAAATAATTAAGTCCCTCTACCGTCCAGTACTCTAACGGGACATTGTGGGAATTAATCCACAGAGGAATTGGTTCTATATTGCCTCTTTAGCTCTATTCTATCTCTCTATTTCTTGAGGAACATG
>JAOTAY010021015.1:0-11396 GCA_025629805.1 Erythroxylum baracoense | reverse complement strand
CAAAACTCACCCAAAATTTGCAATTATTTTTCAGGATTCAGAAGAATACCCCGTTAGGCAACGGGAGTAGACTTACTACATGCAAGTCGAGGATAGAAGTCGGGATCAGTTCGCGTCTGCATTGGTTCTTTTATTCATCATTGAATGTATTTTCTGCAAAGTGTTGTATTAGGTGTAAGTGAACTCGTACAGTTTGTAATAATTTTGAGAAACTGAAATAATTGTATTCTGAAATTTTGAATGGGCCCAAGTGGCTAATAAAAGTTGCTGTTGATTTCAATGTGGTGTTTTCAGTAGTTATAAAATAAAGTGGATCATTTTAGTAAATGATTCTCTGTACTTTATGTTTCATCGATTAAAATGTAATATGTTTTGTTTTCAGTTTAAGTAAGCAAAATGTTTTGAAAAAGAAAAAGTGGACCCAAATTAATGATCATTGATATGAGTATTCAAAAAAAAATATATACCGACTTTAATTGTTAAGTGATGTGGCACGCCACCCTCGCGGGGCACGGATTCGGATATCACCATCAATATCAGGTTCGGGTCCAGCGGAAGTGGGGTGTTACATACTATATACCTAATCAGAAAATTATATGATAAAAGGATTGAATTATACGAAATGGCTTGTCAAAACCTTTTTGACATTCTTGAATATTTGGGTGGTTATGATGATTTGCTAAACATCAATCTTGATCTCTGGATATAAATCGTTTAATTAAATAATTAAAGATAAATTAAAAGAGTTTAATTTGTCTAATCCTAAATACGATTTAAAGTTATAGTTTATATCTATTGCTTACATATTTGGGAACCTAATATGTTACATATAAAGAATGGGTTGAAGTGAAAAAAATATTTTAAACAAGTTGAATTTGATTGAAATGTTTGAGAAACTTTATAATTAAATATGAGAGATTTAGTAAATAAGGATCAATATGAGATATTGGATCTCATTTGGAAATAACTAGTATTTAACTAGAATTATTTGTAATTCTAATTAAATTTTAATTGAATTTATAATTAAATTATAATTAAGTTACTATGCCCAAAACTTTTCATAAATAAGCTTAGACTTTAAGGGATTTGGGACTACTTGCCTAACCTTCTTTGTAACAATGGCAAAGTTCTTTCAAAAAGTTCTGTGGATACCGTTAGAGGCTAGATAATTGTGACATTATGGTGGTTGAAATGAGCCAAAAATGGTTCGAAGAAAATGACAAAAAAGGATTAAGCTTCAGAATAAATACAAATTAAGATTCATTCTTTATTATTATTTATGTGTTAAATATTTATAGAATTTAAAAGATCTTAGTTTTCAAGAAATCATAGGAAAAATTATCGTGATTATTCTGCCACGCCTAAGGTCGGATCATGTCCCTACTTCTCAATATAGAGTTAATTTCTCTCTATTCTAGGTTGTGTTAAAGTTTTTTTTTAAAATAATAAAGGGTATTAATAATAGATATTGAAAGGAGAAAAAAATCAATTGAGATGTGAGAGTATTATCCTATTACAATCTTTACAAGATCATGTAAGAAGGAAGGAAAAAAGACAGAGTTATAAGAGTAATGGGATAACCATGTATCAAAATAAATTCTGATGTCTAAACATGCTAGGATGTTGGCTGTCCATTGTATGTGAATTCACGAATCTCTCTTATTATGTTTGATTTTATAGTCTCTAATGTTGAAATTTAGTGTGTAAAATGCATGGGATTTCTTTCTCACCATAGGGTATATACATAGAGGCCCAATGCTAGAATATGTAAGCATTGATTTGGTTACAGACGAGTAGACTGTGCTGATAACTATTGGAATTTTTCAGTGAGGGAGTTCCCCGAATCAATCCATAGACATTTTCTGTGAGTATTCTACCATACAATGTTATTGAAGGAGCTTGTAAAGAAAAGATGGTCCCTAGTTTCAACTTGAACTTGACATATGGAATAATGTTGATGAAAGTGCAAGTATAGTAATCGATCAGCAATCATGAGTTTATTTTAAATTGCTAGCCAAATTATGAAAAAGAGTCAAGGAGTTAGTGCATTACTCTAAACAATTCTATGCCAGTCAACTACAAGGTGTCTTCTTCTTAGTAGGTCTTGGTTGTTTTGTTGGTGAGTGTGTAGATCGTATGTCCTTTCCAATAAAAGATATCATTAGAATTTGGACTTAGAAGGTAAGTTAGTTGTAGATGCATCAGTTGATGTAGGAGTTACCAGGAATTATCATTGATGACTGAGTTCATCCGAGCATTGAGAGAAGAGGAAGGAGTTGGGTTCTTGCTAGTGATAAGTGAGCCATTCCCTGACCAACTATCGTACCATAATGAAGCAAGTCTACTATTTCCAACTCTGCTTTGTGAAATCGACTTAGACTATATCTCTCAAAGTCAGTAGTTGATTCAAGAAATATGAACGTGAGGTGCTTTGTTTATTTTCTAGATGCATCTACCTTAAAGGAAGTATGAGTGAAGCCATCTAATCCATAATGGGTATTTTTCAAGCAAGATCCACTAGAATCGATTGAGAATTAGGGCGTGATTTGTTATTCTAGTGGATGGGATGTTTAATCCACCTTCCTTCTTAGGAAGGCACATATTAGTCCATTTAACCTTGGCAACTCCTTTGTATCCATCTAGATGACTCCATAAGAAACCTTTAAGCAGTATTTCAATAACTTTGATGATGTTTTAGGAGAGAAAGATATGCAAACTCCAATATATATATGAAGAGTTAAGCATAAATTTGATAAGTTTTAACTTACCAGCATAGGAAAGAGTTTTGTTTACCCATGAGCCAATGCGTTTCTAAATTTTTTTCAATGAGTGGTAAACACTCAAGATGGTTGAGGTGCCCAAGAAGTCCCATATACAAGAGAGGAGGATTAATAGACTGCATACCCGTGCATTGTGTTGTATGTTATTTGAGATTAAAAGCCCTCTTAAAGACAAGAAAGTGATTTTTATTGAAATTGATCTGCAGCCTTGAATAGTTGTTAAATGTAGCAAAGGCTTTCATGAATGTGTTAATAAAATTCATCTAAGTTTTGCAAAATAAAAGAAGATACTATTCAAAACCAAGGTTAGTTAAACCTATTTTCTTACATTTTGAATGATATCTGAATTTGGGATTATGCTTCATTTCTTGAAGGATGATACAGATGAGAATTTCTATGTTAACAATGAAAAGATAGGGGGATAAGGGATCCCTTTATAGAAGACCCTAGCAACCTTAAAGTATGTGGTTGGACTGTCATTGATGAGCACTAATAATGAAGATGAGGATATGCACTTTTTCAACCGGTTGATGAAAATGTAAGGGAAACCGAAATCTTAAAGTATTATCCATAGGAAATCCCAACTAATGCTATCAAAAGCCTTGTGGAAATCAATCTTGATGGTGCAGTTGGTGCAGTTGGGAGAGTAATTCGATCTAAAGTAGTCATTTAGAAACTTGGACTATAAGAACATTGTCTCCAATATGACGATCAATGATATAAGCACCCTAATTTTCAATGATCAAAGGAGCAATATTTTTTTGCAATCGGTTAGCTAGGACTTTAGAGATGATTTTGTAGAGAAAGTTGATGTATGTTATGGGTCTAAAGTCTCTAAATATGGAAGGTTGGAAGTTTCAGGCAAGTAAAGGCTCGGTTTATCTCTATAAGTAGTACTCCATTGATAAAGAATTCCTGGACTATATGTTTCACAAAAGATCCAGTAGTGTCCCATGATTTTTGAAAAAATTACCCATTGAAATCATCAAGCCCTGGGGCCTTTTTGCCATCCATATCAAATACAACTTTGTAGATCTCATTATCATCAATAGGCTTGGTTAAAAAGTCTATATCCTAAGGGGATATTTGCTTCAAAGAAAGTGAGTTTAGAGCAGTGAGTGAAATAGCCGAAGTACTAGGTGTACCAAAAAGAGTACTAAAGTACTTGATGGCCTCCTATTGTATATCATGGAGATTATATAATGGTAAGCCTATTGTAGGAGTGATGGAGTGGATTTTGTTGTGGTTCTTTGTTGCTAGAATTGAATTGAAAAAGAAGTTGGTACACTGATCCCTATCTGTGAATCAATGAAGTCTAACTTGTTTTTGGAGTAAGGAGTCGTGGTTGTTAATAGCTTGCATGTAGTTTGAAAGAGCAATTTTCTCCATATTCAGGAACAATTGATCAGTGGGCTTCAAGGCTTTTTGTGATTGAACATCTCTGAGAGCTGATTTGCTGGACTGAATAGCTTTTACAGTGGAGCCTTTCTCAGCTTTCAATAGCTTAAGCTCATGTTTAATGAGTTTTAGCTTCTATACACAGTAATATTGCTTAGTACCTGCATAATGTTGGTATGCTCCTTGACTATAAGTTACAAAAAAGCCAAGATCATGAACTAAATAATTGCTAAATTGGAAGGGATAGTATGCAATATGTTTTTAGAACAAATTATAAATAAGAATTAGGGTATGCATGGTGAGAGAATTGGGGATCTTTGAAGTTTGCAAAACTATTGGGGAAAGTATGCAACCACATATCATTAAAAAATGCATAATCAAGTTTCTTTTGGATATTCCAAGTAGAGGCTTACTTACTAGAGCAAGTGAAAGAATGTCCAATAAAGTTTAAATCAGTCACTCCAAGCTCCTGAACATAATCTTTGAAATCTGTTGAATAATTTTTTAAGTTGCAATGATCCTGAGCTTCAATAGTGTAGAGAATGGAGTTGAAGTCACCAATTATCATTCATGGTGTGTCAATGCTACCTCCAATTGTGCGGAGATTGTTCCATAAACATCATATTTGAAAGTTATAGTTGCTAACATCAATAAAGGAAGCAGTAATGGCAATATTTCCATGAAGAAAATGTTAGTGCATATGCATAGCTTACTCATTAGAGCCCACAAGGTTTATGTTTATCTCATCCTTTTTCTAGCAAATGATAATTCTTCCAAAAGCATAATGGCCATGGTTTAAAAGCAAGTCCCATTGAGGACCTAGTATATGCAGTTTGTTCATGTTGTCCAATTTTATTTTAGTTTCAAGTAGAGCTACTAGTAATGGTTTTTTGTAAAAGATAAAGTCCCTTAAAGCCAAAATTTTTTAGGGACGGTTTATTCCTCTCATATTCCAAGTAAGGATTGACATATTAAGTTGAAGGGCTAGTAGGGCATTTATCTTTGGCCCTGTTTAATTTTCTCTAGTTCATTGTTTAAAATGTCTCACCATGGACTATTGCCTGGCTATGGGAGTTAGTAGTAAGTGACAAACATTTGGAAAACTAGGAGGCGTAGAGTGAAATGATGTGTCAATCGGGATTCCTGATTTAGGATTGTGGCATTTAGTGATAGTCACAGGTGAGATTACAAATGTATATGTTTCAATTAGGGGATGATTCTCCTATCAGTTACTGCTATTGATCAAAGAATCCCCATAGTAGCTTATTATAAAAGGTTCCTTGGAGTGCCTGCTTCAAAAAGTCGAGCTAAGTTATCAAACTTTGGTTTGTCCCTTCCCTAGACAGAAGCAAGGAAAAGATCAAGAAAGTTCATTACAACAATAGAGTCATGAGGAGTGAGGTGATTGTGGTCATTCCCTTCTAAATAATGCTCAGACTCATCTAGTCCCATCAGTTCTTGATAGCACCCAGTTTTGAAAAGCTTCCTCATGGCTTGCCAAATCTAAGCTTCCTCATGGCTTGCCAAATCTTACTCTAGGATGTAAAAGAAGGCTTCCAATGATAGTATATAGCAACGACATCTTCTCATAACTTGTTATCTTCACCTAGCTGCATGACGGTTATTTCAGTAGGGAGCTCTTTTAGAAAGCTCAATATTGATAAATATTTTAGCATAACCTATTCGCTTCTTCCTTGCAGTATATTCATCCATATATAAGGGTTTCCCAAGATAACTTACTAACGAGCTTAACCCCTAAGTAGTCCAATTCTTTAGGGGAACACTATGGAAGTTGATCCAAAAGGGGACATTTTGCACATTGATGGAGTCAAACCGTAAGTTAGGTTACTGATAAGTGTAAATTGCATCATAGTTTAGGGCTTATTTTGATATGTATTTAATTTTTAATTCAATCGTTTAGTATGTGTTTAGGTTGGAATTGTGTTAGTTTGTTAATTATTGGTGTTTAAGTGTTTTTATGGGTTAGTATAAGTCTTTGAGTTTAAATATTATGTTTTTAAGGTACCTTGATTTTTACTGTTTCAGGGTTAACATCGAAGAATGGAGAAGTTTCAGAGACATTAAGGCTGGAACAATGGCCCATGATCATGGGCCATATGTCACGATCATGACAGAAGCCCAGGATATGGCCCACAATTTTTTGGACTCGTAGACACTTAAAAACTTCAAGTTTTGACGGATGTTTTGAACTTTTCAGACCCCCAAAAAATGCTAGGTCTGTTCAAAACCTAAAAGATATTTAAAGAAAAATACAAAGAAGCAGAAAGAAGGCTTTTGACATCAGCCACCTTGAAGAAACCGTAGAGAGAATTCATCAAGAGATTGAGAAAGAGAAGAAGGAAGAGAGAGTGGAGAAGAAGTTGACTCAACATACTTCCCGGATTAGGAAGTTTCCCAACGTTGCTACCTCCCATCCTCCATTTCGATTGTATTTCCTATTTATTTTCATTTTTATCATTGTATAGAATTGGATTGAATAGTTGATGATAGGTTCTCAATTTTGAGGATGTTCTAAACTCACCTTTGGAGTTTTATTCTTGATTTAATGAAATCTGATTGTTTTTATGTTTATTGGATTTATTATGATTAAATTCTATGATTACATAATTTGGTAATAAATTAAGAGGGTGAATCGAATAAAAAATAAATTAATTTGGGCTAACAAGAGTTAGGTGATTTAATAGAACAAGAATTAAATCAAATCTGTAATTATGCAAAGAGAGATCTTGCATAGGTTTCCAATAGTTTATTGGACAAATAGATTGTTAATTGAGATATTGCAATTTCCATAATCTGATTAGAGTTTATAATTTAAAGTTAATGGTTATAACCCGAGAGAGAGTAATCAGTCTAGGATCGTCTAGAACTAATAATATGGTAATTTATAATCAATTAGGTTAGCGTTAAGGATAGGTAAAATTCTCGTTCTCTCAATTGATAATTCTCTTAGGATGATTTTTGGGGGTGTGTATTGCAATTGCTGAATTATTAATATTTTTGTAATTGATTCTTAATTTGATTTGATTGAATTGAATTGAATTCTCATTTTAGTTTCATTATATTTTGAATTTTTGTGATTTATTTTATCCTTAAATTTTAGGATTAGATTATCCCTCCTCTCGGGATCGATACCTTAGGTACTATATGAACAAACCGTGCGCTTGTGGATTATCGAGGGTATTTATTAAAACTTACATACATCAAATGCTCAATCAACTACCATAGTTGTAAAAAGATAAGATGATTGCCAAAGTGCCATGGACCATCTTCAAAAAGTTTCTGTGCTTTAGAGACAGTGGAGAAGATAAAAAGGATAAGATTGTCTTCTAAAAGAAAGACATCCATAAGACCTCTATGTTTCCATAGTTTGTTGGCCTGGCATTGAATGAGAGGAAAAATTGGCCAATGATTAAAAAAGAACCTAACAATGGTTGATTCCCGACTCTTGGCAACCTCTTAGAATGTTTCAAGCTCTGGAAAAATCATAAGTTTACCATCCAACTCCTGCGGTGGGTTGAAGGTAAGGGTAGAGGTGAGTTGGTCTCCAACAACTTGCTTCCATATTTTTTGGGTGGGAAGTGCAGTTAGTGCTAGAGAGGAAGGAAAGTGTGATGATGAGGGTTCAGAGTTAAGGGGTAGGGGTGGAAAATCAGAAGGGTGAAGGTTGGTCATGTAACTTGAAAAGGAAGGGAGGAGGTTGGCAATGGGAGGCTCTGACAGGACAACCGGAAAAAACGGTAAGTATGTGGGGTGAGAAAAAAGGTTTTAATGGGAATGACCAGAGAGCCCCTAGCAACAAGAAAACTAAGGACTAGCTGAGAAATGAGGAGTGAGGAAATCTAGTGAAGAGAGGAAGAGGATGGTGAAAGGAGTCGACAAGTGAGGGGAACCACAAAACGTGTTACCTGTGTCGAGACCTGTCTAGGGCCCACCTTAATAAGGGGCCCACCTTCAATCCATTTGCATTTATTCAGCTAATAAAGGAAGTTATTTAGCTTCCAAAATTGAAGGTTAATGTTAACCTTCAATCTTTGAAGCTAAGGAAGCTATATTATCTCTGGTAATATATCAACTTCCAAAATTGAAAGTTAATATAACTGCTTCCAAGATTGAAAGTTAATGTTTAAAATTATAGTGTAAGAAATACACTCATTTTTTTTATTTTCATTAACATATGAATATAAGTGTATTTCTTACACTTTTTTTTTGTCAACATATGAATCTAAGATATTTCAATTACAAAATTGGCAGTAAAATTTTTTCACGATTCTGTCTTTTAAATTTTGGGTAATAATTTAAAGGTAATTTTTCTATTTTTAATGTATTTTTAGCTAATTAAATATTTGAATATATTATAATTAATCTGTAATTTGTCATTAATGTAGACATTATATTAACATTTTAAATCATAGCATTAATATTAAATGATATTGTGTTTATTTGTGTTTCTCCTTTTTTATTTTTAGATTACTTATTATTTATAAAAATTTAATTAAACATTAATAAATAATTTCATATTTTAATTGTAATTTTCATTATACTTTACAACAAGTAATAATTGTTGGATTTATGTTCTTGTAGAGATTCACATAAGTTTAGTGATAATATGACTAAATCAAAAAATTTAAGTTACTCAATTCAAAGACTACATAAATGATTTCCTTTATTATAAAAATTCGTATAATTCTATTAAACATGTCGTGACAATTAAATAATAGTAAAAATTATTTGATAATTAAATAATATCGTAAGTTGTTGGATGTGTTTGGTTGGTAGTTTATAAATAGGTTAGTAGCGTTAGATTACTACAGTTACCATTATGTCAATTCCTATAAAAGAATTTTTTTTATAAAAAATCAATAACATTAATTAAATTCAAAATTTACTAAAAATATTTGATTTAATAATTTAGACCTTTATTTAATTGTGCGACAAAATAATATTTAATCATTTCCACAACATACAGAATAGGATAATATTTGATTTGGCAAACTTAGAATAGTTAATAACTTAGAATATATTTACTATATTTCTTATAAGTATGTTAATTTCTTGTATTTCTATAAATTAATGTTTTTCTATAATTAAAATTTGCTCTTTATTTTTTCATTTTTAATAAAGGATATTAGATTTTGGTATTTATTTTTTCCTTTGTCAAATATATAATACTATTGATATATTTTTGTGATATATTTTCAAGTTATTAGTGTTCTGTTGTGCCTACATACCTTATGTTGTTAGAAAAAGAGAAGGAGAATAGCTATTTTGAGGTTTTGTTATTCTCTAACTACGGGGAATAGCTAAAGACTATCACACCTTATTTTTAGCTATTCCATACCATGGGAAGAAATAATAATAATAATAATAATAATAATAATAATAATAAGTAGAAATTAATAATAATAATTATTATTGATAATACGAATAATAAAATTAATAAGAATAATAAAAATAAAAATAATTAAAAATTAACGATAATTATTATTATTATTATTAATAAAATTAATTATAATAAGTAGAAAAGTAATAAAATAATAATAAAATTAATAATAATATTATAATTGATCAAAATAATAAATTTAATAATAATAAAATTAATCATAATAATTAATAAAATTAATTATAATATGAATAATAGTAGAATAATAATAATAATAATAATAATAATAATAATAATAATAATAATAATAATAATAATAATATTGTCTTTTTGTTGGTTATTCCTTTATCATTCAAAGTTTATATTTTCAAACCAAACATTAACATAGAAATTCTTTAACAGTAAACTAAACAAAGTAATACTCATTCTATTTTATTCCTCATCTTTTCTATTCCTCTTAATAATCATTCTATTTCTTATCTATTCCAAATAACCTATTAGTATTTTAGAGTCTAATATTGCTGTTTAATTGCCGCTATTGTTATTTTATTATTATTGTTACTATTTTTAGTGATTTTATTGTTACTAAAATTTGTATGATATTATTAACTGATATTATGATCACTTAATATTTTATTGAGTATGTAGAGTTATAAATTAAGTCAATTATCTATGGATATTAAATTTGAATAATAAAAATATGTTTTTAAAGTTTATATATTTGCATATCAATGATTTATTGAGACTTTTTATTATTTCGCTCAAGGCTTATAAAACGTTAAACTCTCTCTCCAATCCATTTCTGCAACTTTTTATCCTTTGGTTTTGAGAAAATTTAGTAGGCATTACATGATTAAAGAAATATATAGTAGAAAATTGTAATTGACTTGTAACATATAGTACGGAAGTAGTTTTTCTATGAAAATTCGATGAAGTATTGTTGAATAAGACCTTATAGGTTTTGCTCGTAAACAAGGATATAAAAATGGAACTCGTTCATTAGTTGGCCCGTTTCTGTACGTAATGATTTCTCCTGATTGAAATACTTCTTCTTTGAAGAAAAAACAAGAAAGAAATATTAGTTATCCTTTATATTACCTTTGTCGTCTTTTTCATGTATAAATATTATCGTTAGCCTCGTTTTTCAAAGCTTATCAACTTTAAGAATTTATATTTTCATAAATTCGTAAGGACGATCAATAGAAATTTTTGATGGATAACAAGTCTACTCTTTTGAAGTACTCTATTGAAATACTCATTTAAAAGTTTAGTTTGTTCAAAATCATATTTTATGAGTGATGCACTACGAAAATACAACAACAATAACAAAAAAACAACAATAATATTAAGTAAAAATGTTGTTGAGACGTAGAGTCTGGAGCAGTATTTTGAATTCTGTACCGTTCCGGCCGGTACGTACCGTACCAATCAAAAACGGTACCAGAATTTTAATTTTAGTATCGGATTTAAATATCGGCCGGTATCGACCAATACCGGTCATGTACTGGCTAGTATCGACCGGTATGATAAATACCGGCTAAATACCAGCCAATATCAAAAAAATTAAAAATTTTATGGATTAAATTGCAAAATTTTTAAATTGAAATTAAAAAAAACAAATTTTTTCAAATTTTTTCTCTCCCGCCTACGTGTGCTTCCTTCCCACCCCTTTTTTTTCAAATATTTTTAAATTTGTTTGATTTGTTTAACTTTTATTATAATTTTTATTTTTATTTTTAAAATAAAATAAATATCTTATTACTAATAATAATTATACATTAAATAAAAATTAAAAATAAATATCATATTTATTAATA
>JAOTAY010021014.1:0-55419 GCA_025629805.1 Erythroxylum baracoense | reverse complement strand
TAGCTTATATAATAATTGTAAGTTTTCATGAAATTTAATAGTTGTTACTTGTGGTCAAAATTTTGTAAAAGGAAACAGACTTAATTATATCATAAGCCATGTGAATTTGCCTTAGATGGAGACATATTTTATACATGATATTCAGATATATGCTGATATCTTATTATTTAATTTTGGATATTATTTGATAATTGGATCTATTGGATTTACGTGAGACTCTGTTAAGATAAGTTTGATAAGGTTTAAAATCCTAATCAATATGAGATTTAATAAATAACCTATTTTGGGGATATTGACTATCTAAGGAAGCAAATTTTTGGAGATTTGGTTTTGATTTTTGCAACTGAAATTTGGCTAGGTTTTTCGTGCATAGTGGGCTAATGTGTTGTTGTTTTTGGGGAGGAAAAATGATAGGCTTTGTATGACCTAGAGGCTGGGATTTTGATAAGTTTCAACAACTGATTTTGTGGGATAATATTCCAAGCTTGTGTAGCAACTTTTGGACTAGGGCTTCACGATCTTGTAGCTGATTTTATCGTGCATGATGATTTTTTCTCTGTGGTCGTATATTCCTATATTTTTTAATAATCATTAAGTGCTGCAGGGTTGTTCTTTATGTGTGATTTTTGTTACGTATTCTCCATCTCTTGAACAACAACAGTGGGCTATGCAGCAGGTTGGATGTGTTGATTTTAGCAACTGAATTTTTTAATGTATGAGTGAACTCTTGGTGAATGTCTTATTGTTCATGGAGTGCTACTTTTGTTGCTACTGATTATGAGTTGTGGTGTGAGAAAATTCCAGAAGTCCTTGTGATATTTGTAGCTGTTGTTCTTGTTCGATAGTGTGATGTTTATTGGGTTTATTGAGTGTTGATTGGATACGCTTCTGGTGGCTATATATAGTGTTGGTCGGGGGAGAAAAATTCCAGTAGGCGTCATGAATTTTGTAGCTCTATTATTTGCAACGTTTCCATGAAGAAACATGTATGCTCATAGTTGATTTTTCTGCTACTGTGGGTGTGATGTTACAGTGTTAATATAGAAAGACTACAACAAATTTATTGGTGGACAACTTTCCGATCTTTCATTGAAGGAGCTAGAATGATTAGAGGGAAGTTCTCTTTCTTTTCTAAAGTGTATTTGTTTATGTTGGTTATTGTTTAATCACTTAAGTTGTTTATTTCACTTTATTGTTATTATTATTAAACATTGTTGAGAAAATCCTCTGTTGAGGTTAGCACGAGTCGGTTGTATTATTGGGTGTGAAATTATTTCACGAGGTGTGAAGACGAGAGATAGTGTCAAGAGTAGGTGAGTCGACTTTGTAATGCCTTAAGCAAAAATATTGTTGTTTTTTGGTGAAAGTGATTAAGCTAGGTGAGGGCTCTGCAGACGTAGGTAAGATGTGTCGAACTACATTACCAAATCTTGGTTATTGATTTGTTTATTTTGCATTTAATTCTTCTGTTTTTATTTGTGCTAGAAACAACTGTGGATGAATTAGAATTTTTGAGAAACTACATTCTTTCAGATTTTCAATTAGTATCAGAGCGAGCTACCGAATCAGAACTTAGTACGTCAACTTGGTGCAGATACGTGTTTCGTAATTATGGCTATAAGAAAAGGGGCATCAATCATCAGGCTACCATTGTTAGATGGTTCAAATTATCCTATGTGGAAATCACGGATGAGAGTATTCATTCAGGCACAAGGAACAAAAGCATAGAACTCAGTTTTAAATGGCTGGACACGTCCAGTGGCGACTGATGGAAAAGGGAGAAGCAGTGCTTAAAGATGCATCTGAGTGGACAAGGGCTGAAGAAGAGAGAGCGCTTGGAAATTCTAAAGCCCTGCACACTGTCTTCAGTGTAGTTGATGAAGGGCGTTTTTCAATGATATCAGCTTGTGAATAAGCAAAAGAAGCGTGAGACACTTTGCAAACTATACATGAAGGATTAAAATCTGTGATAGCCTCAAAACTTCAGATGTTGGTTGTGAGATTTAAGGAGTTGAAGATAGATGAGAGTGAATCATTAAAGACTTCCATGAGAGATTTCGTGACAAAGCAAACCAAACACATCAACTTGGGAAGAAGTATTATAATCTGAAACTTGTTAAAAAGACATTGAGATCATTTCTTCTGAGGGTCATACCGAAAATTGCAGCCATCGAAGAAACCCATGATATCAATGGATTGTCTTTAGATAAGGTAATTGAGATTCTTACTAACTTTGAGACGAATTTGTTAAAGGAAAAATGAGAGAAGAACAAAGGATTGACATTGCAAGCTAATATTGATAAAGCAGTGAATGACATAGAAGATGAATCTGATGAGAATGAGGATATGGAGTTATTGACAAGAAATTTCAGAAAATGGTTAAAGAAAGTAAAGGAGGATAGATCCAAATTTAGACAAAACGTTAGGGGTTCATCGTATAATAACTTCAAACAACTAACAGAAACTTAAAAGGGTGAAAGAAAAGTGAAGAAAATTCAATGTCATAAATGTCAAGGCTTTAGACATGTGTAAGCAAAATGTGATAATTCTTTGAAGAAGAGAAAAGGGAAGTCTTATGCGAGCACTTGGAATGAGAATGAATCTGAAAGTGAGTATGGTAGTGAAAAGGAATTTGTGAGTAAGGCTGCATTGGATGCTTTATATTGCAAAAGTCCAGTTGCCTGCTTAACAGTAACTGAGAAAGAAGAAACTGATGATGAAATCATAGATAAAATAGCTCAAAATTTCAGGTAAAACACAGATAGATCAACTCAAAGTGTAATTTCAAATTGTAACAGTGATAATCAATGTTACGAATACCATATCGAATCTGGTACCTAATTAGATTCTGGTACAGTACTATACCGGTACTAATTAATATTGGGTACCGTTTCAGATAATTTTTAAAATTTATAAAACAGTCTCTAAATTTTTTTAAAAATTGCAAAATAATGCTTCAATATTGTACTGTATAATTTAGACCAACCTTGTCTAAAAAAATCATAATAACATAAATTTAAAATAACAACAATTTATTTATTTTCTTAATATTATTTTCATATATTCCACATGTAAATAATAACCACAATTATCATGAGAAAGATTATTTTATCATCATAAAAACATAAAATGAAGAACAATACAAAGTATTTAAAATATTATAATTTTATCATATAATAAATAATTACATCAAAATATCAAATAAAAAGAATAATTATTATCAATAATAAAATATAATTTCTATCTTAATATTTAATTTCCAATAATAAAAAATATATTTTAATCTTAATATGTAGTTGTTATTAATAATAAAATATTGTCATATTTATATTAACAATTTAAAAAAATACAAAAATTTAAGGCCTCTTAATTTTGGTGTTAACATATTTTAATTATTCTTTGTAAAAAAATTGTAACTATTATTTACTATATGAATTTAAATATTATATTATTAATAACAAAAAGAGATGATGAGGACGAAGAAGAGAGAGAGAGAGAGTGTGTGAGTGTGAGAGAAAAAATAAAGAGAGGAAGAAGAAGGTAGAAAGGCTGAGTCAGGGGGTGAGTTTTTAAAAAAATTTCATTTTTTGCATAAATGTTCCTTTTTTTTTAAAATTTTTGGTAACGACTAGTATATGACCGATATTTTAAATACTAGTTGGTACCAGGCAAAACAGGCTAGTATTTAGACTTAATATCGAAACATCTCATTTTGTACCGTTTTTTGGCTGGTATGGTATGAGATTCATTACACTATTATAAACTTTTGAGATTCACTACACTGTTATAAACTTTTTTTTCAAATAATACTTTATTATATTATATTATAAACCGTTTCATACTTATTAAATAATAATTTTTTAATATTATATTTCATTCTATTATAAATCATTTCATTTCATTAAAAAATCTTATGTCTAATTAAACATAACCTTAAGGAAATTAAGACCATTGTGAGATTGGTGTTATCTATGGAGCTTGCCAAGCACACCATTTTGAAGGGCATGAAAGCAGACCTTAAATTTACCAGTTCTTGCATTCTTAAGTTTGTGGTTGCAGGTTAAGATTTTTTGTGCGTATGTAATTAGCCTTGTGGCTTATTTGGTAATTGATTTGTGAGTGAAAAATTAGGTTTACTCAATCTACACTAATGTTCGTATTGACAAATTTAAATATACAAATTTTAATTTATTTTTAATTTTATAGAAGTTTTCAATGAACTAATGAGTTGTTTTTGGTGTGAGATACAATAATTAGTCATGAATGATTTGAAGTAATTGAAATAAAGAAAGAATTTTATGTTGTTTTACTAATTCAAGTTGTTAATGTTAAAATCCTAAAAGAATTTTATAAAAAATTATACTTTGTAAAGGATAATTTTATAATATAAAAACTAAAAATTAATAATATACAAATAAATTTTATTTTATAAATACTACAATAATAATAAATAAATCTCGTTAGTCGATACACAAGTTTAGAGAGGTTCAAAAATACGTAATTTTATTTTTTATAAATACTAACTAATATTAATACTATACTGTATGAAAATTTAACCATGCCATGATATTCGCAACTTTGGCGAGTGATACTCAAATTTCTCCGGACATTTACAGGATATGGAGATTTTTTTTTTACATACTAAGGAAAGACAAACAACAAAATTACACGCGCCTACAAAAAGGGACGCCTTGTATATCCTGACGTAATAGCGTAAGGCATTGCATCGGGATTTCTTGGAGCTCATGATAACCAGGGCCTGACTTCGAAGCTAAGTGAGCCAACAAATCAGCACATCGATTCCCTTCCCGAAAGATATGCTGAATCTGGATGTCCCAATTTCGGTTTTGCAGATCTCGCAAACCCCGGCCCAAGGAAGGATCTTCCAGAACCTGCAAAACAGACGAAGAGAGTATATTAATAACCTCCAAAGAATCCAGCTCGAGCACTACTCGGCGATAACCAAGGTTCCATGCGAGAAGGAGACCCGAGTATGCCCCCCAAAGTTCGGCGGTCACCGGGGAGCACATGCCCATATTCTGCAAGAAACCTCCACACCAATGACCCTGACTATTCCTGATCAGACCACCCGCAGAGGCGAGGCCGATATCAGTTGTAACCGCTCCATCTGTATTTACTTTAACCCAACCCTCTCGCGGTTTGGTCCAAACTATAGGAGTACCAAGTGGGAGGCCCTTGGCCGGAAAGGCTCTACCGGCGACTTCCTTGGCTTTGACTATCCAGGCAACATAGTCAAGGACCTCCTTGACCCCGGTAGCGGGCCAAATGAAATCTTCTTCAAAAATGCTCTTGTTGCGCCACTGCCACAAGAACCAGCACGAGACGCCAAAAGAGGTTGCCCACCCAAATCTCTGCAAGTGGTCCGGATTACCAAGATTGACAGTGAGCCACAGGTCTAATTGCTGGTGGAAGAAAGCAGTGTCCAGGCGCACTTTGTGGAATTGAAGCCAAAACGACTTCGCTCGTCGGCAATCTCTGAGTGCGTGCAAAATAGTTTCCTCCTGAGCGCAGTAGGAACATGTAGAATCCGTTGCAATATGGCGCACCACGCGCTGATGATTAGTCAGGAGTTTGTTATTGGCCAGGAGCCACAAAAACGATCGTATCCGCTGAGGGCCATCCCATTTCCAGATTAATTTCCAAAAACGGCTGCTGTCAGACGCTGAAATATCCTCTATAAGCTCATAGGCAGAAGCGGTAGTAAAAACCCCGTTTAGAGTGGGCCCCCATGTAAGTCGGTCCTCCTCCATCCCATCGTGAGGGGGAATAGTTGTCGCGATAGTCATGCAAACGCTAGTAGGAAGGAATGATTGGAATTGAGACCAACGCCAGCTGCCATTGTCATGTACCATGTCCCTTACAGAAGCCTGTAGCATGTTGTCCGGGGGATGGGAAGTGGTGACGAGGAGTAACGGACCCCAATCACCCACCCAAGCATCCAACCAAAAATTGATACGTTTGCCATTGCCCAAATGCCATTGGAGTCCTTGCCGAACGTACTTCCACGTGGCTGAAATGCCCCTCCAGATGGTCGAAGCCCCATGTCTTGCGACAGTCTGGGGAATGCTGTGAGGGTCAACCTGGTACTTAGCACGGAGAACCTGAACCCATAGTGTGTCTGTTTTAGTAAGGATGGCCCACCCTAGCTTCGTGAGGAGAGCGTCATTTGTGGCACGGACTTTTTTAATCCCGAGTCCCCCTGCAGATTTAGGGCGACAGACTGCCTGCCATCGGACTAGGTTCAATTTCCTTTGTCCATTCTTAGTACCCCAGATGAAGTCACGCATCAGTTTTTCTAGATCATTACAGAATTGTCTCGGTAATCTGACTGTTTGCATTGTATAAACCGGGAGGGAAGATATTACTGATTGAGTTAAAGTCACTCGCCCTGCGAGGGATAACTCACGTGCACTCCACCCAGCCAGTTTCTGCTGGGCCTGATCTAAGATGTATTGGTATGTTTTCCTTGTGGTACGCTCGTGGAGTAGTGGAACTCCGAGATATTTTCCCAGATTTTGAGTGCACACAAACTGGAGTTCTTGACTAAGTAAGCGCGCGCTATCCCGACTGATATTCTTGGAGAAGAAAATTCTAGATTTAGCTTTGCTAACCAGCTGACCTGAGGTCTCACAAAAGGTATCAAGTACCCGTGTGACTACTTGAGCCTGGTCAAGAGAAGCTTCTGCAAATAAGAGCAGATCATCGGCAAAGAATAAGTGAGAAATGGGGGGTCCGTATCTGCTCAAACGAAATGGTTTCCAGGTTCCTTGTTGGACCTCGCTGGAAATGTAATGGCTCAAACGTTCCAGACACAGGACGAAAATATAAGGGGAAAGGGGATCCCCTTGGCGGATACCCCTAGTAGGAGTGAAAGATTCCGAGAGAATACCATGCCAAGAGACTTGCATTGATACCGTGGAGATACATTTCATAATGAGGCTATGTAGAGCGTGTGGTATGCCAATATCCCTTAGTGTGTCATTGATAAAATCCCAACTTAGTCGGTCGTAGGCTTTTTCGAGATCAACTTTGATGGCCATAATACCGACCTTCCCCTTCTTTCGTCTCATCGAATGAATGGCCTCTTGAGCAATAATGATATTATCCGTAATATGCCTACCCGGGACAAAACTGCATTGCGTTGGGCCCACTATATATCCAAGGTGGGGTTTCAAACGGTTCACTATTACTTTCGAAAGAATCTTGTAAACCACTGAGCATAAGCTGATTGGGCGGAATTGATTGAGAAATCTCGGGGAGGGAACCTTGGGAATTAAAACAAGGATAGTCTTATTGAGCTCAGTCTCCCAAAAGTCATGCCGGAACAGTTTTTGGATGAACGCCACTACAGTAGACCCAACCTTCTCCCACTTTTGTTGGAAAAACGAAGCATTGTATCCATCGACCCCTGGGGCTTTACTAGGGTGCATTTCAAACACTGCCTTGCGGATTTCGGTCGAAAGAACAGGTGCCGTGAGATCCTGTATGGCCACCTCTGGTAAGACCGGAAACCCCCCAGATATAGGAAAATTATGTGTGGAGATATTGTCCGGGGTAAAAAGCTGGGCAAAATACTGCATGGCCATCCTCCTCATTTGCTGAGGGGCAGAGATCGTCCGTCCCTCATGGTCAATTAAGCTAGCTATCCTCAATTTGCGCCTCTTTGCCATTGCAAGAGTATGGTAGTACTTGGTATTCCGATCGCCCTGAGAAAACCAAGTACAGCGGGCCTGTTGATTCCAGTATATCTCTTCCTCACAGAGGACTTGAATTAATTCTTCCCGAAGTCTAGCCTCTAAATCTGCCAAGGCGTCGGATGTATCGAATTCCATGGATCGTTGAATACCCGCCAACCTAGCTAGAAGTCGCTTCTTTCGCTGAAAGATATTACCGAAAACACGGCGGTTCCACTTCAGGAGTTCTGTGGCCAATTCGTGAAGAGTGGCTATCACATTACTCTGACCGGATTGCCAATGTGCATCTAGAAACTGGTCAAACTCTGCATGGGTTAGCCAGGCCGATTGAAATCGAAACACTGGAGGGGGCACTTCTCTCCTAGGGCTCCTATCTAACTCTAGGAAAAGAGGTCGATGGTCCGAGCCTAAGAAAGGAAGATGGTTGTTGATAGCATCAGGATAGGATTCCATCCAGGACGAAGAGCATAATAATCTGTCGAGGCGGGCTTGAATATTTCCCCTCCGCCAGGTATATGTAGGACCGACGTATCCCAGATCATGCAACCCACATCCGTGAACACAATTCTGGAACAATTTATTCACTATCAAGGATGCGTTATCCCGCCCTCCCCTTTTATCAGAAACTTCCAATTTGGCATTGAAATCTCCACCGATGATCCAAGGCATAGTAACTTCCTGTCCCAGCCAGTTTAAATACGGCCAAAGAATTTTTTGAGTTGCAGCCTGGGGGCTAGCATAAACCGCAGTAAAAGCAAAATGAGAAGAGCCATGATGAATAATGGTATGGATAAATTGTCTATGCGCCATCACAACAGAGACAGCGAAATCTGCATGCCACAGGAGCCAAATACCACCAGCAAAGCCCTCCGCCTCCACTCGAAAACTGAAATCAAAACCCAGAGCAGAAACAACTTGCTGTGCTCGCGTGCAACTAATACGGGGTTCAAATAAAACCAACAACCGTGGTTTATAGAGATGAATGTAATTCCGCATAATAGGAAGAAATTTGGGTCCTCCCGCTCCCTGGCAGTTCCATAAAAAAATCGACATAAAAACGTCTTAGGATTGAGAGTCGCTCGCTGATACCTGCGGGCGGTCTGGGGATCCTGTACCGGCGTCTTCGGCCGGTGGTTCCTGGTTTTGGATGTCCATTTGATCTTCCTCGGGTGTGGTGGATGTTACCTCCATTCGCAGCCCTCCATCGTTGGGATCTGGAGGTTTAGACGGAGGTTGGTAGTGCTGAAGGACCGTAGGGTGCGGGTCAAGTGCAGAATCCATAACATCAGTCATGGATTGCTCTTCCTCGCCCCGAATCAGAGCTCCAGCCAGCTGTTGATCACAGACAATGGTGGCATGTGATGAGATTTGCACAGCTCGGTGCATTTCTGTAGGCCCATTGAGAGTCTGGAATGCGAAATGGGAACCCGGTGTGCTACCTCCCGGGTTGCCTGGGGTCCCAGTAGCAACGCGTTTCCCTTTCCCGTGGTTCGACCACGTTTGGGGCCATCAAATTGTGCAGGGAGCCCATGGGTGGTGGTTCGGTGTCTCGCCCCGCTTAGTACAGTAGCGACCGGTGGAAGAGGTCTGATAGATGTGCCCGCGTTGAAGGTCATAGGCGGATGTGCCTGATGCTCTTCCTGGTTCTCAACGTCCATCAATGCCGAGAATCGAGAGCCACTCGCTTGAGTTGGGTCTGATGGGTATCTGGCTGTACGGCTAGTGTGTGTCTTGTGGAATTGATGGGAGGGTTTCCGTTGGACTTGAATCCAAGGACCGTAGGTGTCCCTTTTCTTGTCAGACAACGGCTCTTTTGGTGTTCCTGCCTGTTCTGCCCCCATCGTCGGTGGAGCTGTTGTTTCCGGTCGTGTGTGTGGGTTGTGGGATTCTGTTGGAGAATGAAACTGAGATGGGCAGGAGCTGGATTCATGTCCTACAAGTCCACAATGAAAGCAAATTTGCGGCAACCCCTCGTAAGCAACCAGTAATGTTTCCCCATCAAGCTCCACCTGCGAACAAAGGGGAACACTCAAGTCGATATCCACTGCAAGTCTGGCAAATTTGCCCCGTTGAGTCATCAGGGTAGTTTCATCAATCTTGACTGTCTGTCCGACGATATTCCCTAATGCAGCAAGAATTTTTGGATGGTACCTAGCTAGAGGCAGATCTGGGAAGCGAACCCAGACCACTGCCCTGTTAATGTGCCCTGTTGACGCCCTAAAATCTGGAGTCCAGCGTTGAACAGAGAGGGCGTGTCCTTGAATAACCCAAGGGCCATTGGTAAGGGCATTGTAAAAGTCAGTGTCTTCTTTAAAATTCACCAGAAAAAAGTCATGATCCAGATCTACCACCTTCATGGGTCCGCGCGGTTTCCACAGGAGATTCAGGCGAGAGCAGAGCATTTTATACCCTACCCGGCGTCCTAGCAGCTTAACTATAACGGCGAGTGCCCACTGTTTATCTAACCTAGCCTTAAAAGTTTGGGAAAGTTCGATGCCTCCACCAGCGACGCCTGGGATGTGTACGATGTCTCCTTCCTCAACATCAATCGGTTCCTCATGAGGCCAGACTGGAGATGGCGTTTCGGTGGGCATCCCTTGATCACCTATAACAACCTCACGATAAGAGATTCTGGTGCTAGGGGGTGGGTCTTCATCGCGACGGCGAATGCGGACTTTTTTTGCCTGATGTCCATCGTGAGCAGTAGTTTCCAAAGTGTGAGTAGTGAGTTCAGAGGGTGCAGAGAGTTCCATCGTTTTTTTAAAAATACTTAAGTGTATTTTGGTACCTTTTTTAACTAGTATGGTACAAGTACCGAACGGTACAGAAGTCATAACAATGATAGAGAGTAACAATTCTTGAAATTCTGTCAGTGACAATTTCAAGATGATTTGTCTCAATTTTAAAATAATTAGTAGAAACTTTATTTTGAAATGATAATTTTTTATAATGTCTTACACATGTCAAGAATGATCTTAGACTTAGTAAGACTTTATATAAGATTAAACTTTTGCAGTCATTTAACTATCTTAAGATTTAATTGCTAAGAAGTACTGTTTCGAGGTACATTTTCACATAAATAAAAAAATGAAAGTATTAATATGATATTTAGTATTTTATATCATCCAGATACCTAATTACCTAAGAAAGCATTTCTGATTGAATGTAGTTGCCTATTGACATCTCCTATATTCATTCGATCTTTAGGTAATTCGGCAGAACAAATAATTCCAACTTCAAATACTGCTAGTAAACATTTCTGCACTTTTGGCTTCATGGAGCTCAAGTTCAAATTGATCTCTGCATTGTTATCATCTTCTCTAGAGGTTGCTTCTCCTGCAGCTTCCGTTTCAAGAAGAGTTGGATCCACTACATGCTCTAGTCGTTGTTGCATGGCCCTGCTAATGAAGTCTCGAAGATTTTCTCCTTCTTTAAACATTTCATCAGTTGGTCTTCTTCCTGAGAACATTTCTAACACCAGAATGCCATAGCTGTACACATCTCCTTCTTTTGATGCCTCACCACCTAATCCATATTCTGCAATTAACAAAATAATGCAAAGGTCATTTATAACGAATTAGTTGTTTGTTTTCTAGCAAACGTGATGAACAGAAGTGATAATTGAACATGATAAACTCTGAAGTTTGTACCTGGTGCAACATAGCCAATAGTACCCTTAACTCCTGTAGAGCTGATTTGGCTTTGTGATACGTCGTTGATGGCTGAGATAATCTTTGCTAAACCAAAATCGCTTACATGAGCAGTCATTTCACTATCCAAAAGAACATTACTGGGCTTCAAATCACGATGAATTATTGAACTTTCCAACTGATCATGGAGATAATGTAGTGCAGATGACACATCAATTGCAATGTTTAGTCTTTGAAGAAGGCCGAAATTCCTCATTGTGTCTTTTCTATCAGGATTTGAATGCAACCAATTTTCCAGGCTCCCATTTTCCATGAACTGGTAGACTAGAGCCACAAACTCATTGCCGTTGTAATCCAGACTAGAGCAATATGTTAGGATCTTTACAAGATTCCGGTGTTGAATGTTCCGCAATGTTTTGCATTCAGCAAGAAAGCTTTTTGAAGCTCCCATGTTTTGAAGGTTGAGGACTTTAACAGCTACTTGTCTTTGTAGTTGATCTAGAAATCCCATATAAACAGAACTAAAACCACCCGATCCTATCAAATTATCTTCAGAGAATCCACTAGTTGCCTGATAGAGATCTTTATATGAAACATTCAACAATTTTCTAACAGACATAGTTTCAGAAGACAACTTCCTTTTAGATTTTCTCCTCCATAAGCATGCTATGACTATCGACATTAAGAGGCCAATTACAACTACACACGGAATGATGATTGATAGTTCGAAAGTAAGGGACTTTTTTGATATTTTGGTGGGACATTTTGGCAAAAGAAGTTCAGGAGCACCACCGCAAAGCTTTTTGTTTCCAATCAATGACACTGCACTTGCATTTGTAAAGATCCCTCTTGTTGGAACCTCTCCTTCAATATCATTGAAAGAAAGGTTTAGATAACTTAAAAATTGCAAGCTCTGTAGATTTTCAGGAATTTCACCAGTAAGATTGTTTTGAGATAAGCCCAATTCTTGAAGGCCTTTAAGGGAACCCAAGGATGAAGGAATTGAACCTCTGAAAAAATTTGCTTCCATGAAAAGAAGTTCCAAGCTAAGGCATTCTCCTATTGTTGTTGGAATTTCACCAGATAGATTGTTTTCCGAGATATCCAGTCCTCTCAATTGCTTAAGATTTCCCAACTCAGTTGGTAGATTTCCGGTTAAGAAGTTCCATGACAAATCGAGCAACGTATATAAAGGAGCTAGTATGTCCTGGGATATGGTTCCGCTAAACTTATTTTTGTAAGCACCAAACTCACTCAAAGATTGGCAATTTCCAATACTTGAAGGAATGTTTCCTTCCAAATTATTCTCATACAAGTTTAGCCTAAACAGACGACTGAGATTGCCTATGGAAAATGGAACCTGACCGGACAGCTTGTTGTGACCTAAATATACTGCTTGCAAGTTGCGTAACATTCCAAGTTCAGATGGAATGGAACCGGTTAAAAGGTTCTCATGCATATCTAAAGAAATTAGGTTGACCAGATTGTTTAGTCCCGCAGGAATACTTCCAGTGAAATAATTGCTTCCAAGGCTTAACTCTCTTAGCTGAGAGGACAAATTAGTGAGTGAGGTAGGTAAAATACCTCCGAAGTTATTTCCAGAAAGGTACAGTTCTTCAAGATTGGTACAGTTCTTCAAGGATGATAAGAAAACCAAGTCATTTGCTGATCTACTTCCTAGGCTATTGATGCTGAGCCTAAATCTTCGAAGATTTTGCAGATTTCCTAAGGTGACTGGAACTTGTCCAACTAAGTTATTGTAACCCATGTCGATGTATTCCAGTTTAGAAGCATTGCCAAATGAATCGGGGATTGATCCAGAGAATTTATTTCCAGGAATACCAAAGAATATGAGACTTGGGAGATTGAGGCCAATGTCATATGGTACTGTCCCAATAATTTGATTCATAGCAATTGAAAAGATGCTAAGCGATGAAATATTGAAGAGTGTCTTAGGAATTGTACCAGAAATTCTGTTGGCCGAAATCTCGAAATATCTTAATCTTGATAATTTGCATATTTCAACAGGAAGCTCGCCCACCAAATTGTTAAACGCAGCATAGAAAGCCTTGAGCAAGGTGAGGTTGCCAAGTGAAGATGGTAGATTTCCTGTGAAGTTGTTCCGATAAAGGCTCACGAACTGTAGCTCCACAAGGGAACTAATGCCTTCAGATATTTTTCCGACAAGTTTGTTGACTGCAAAATCTATTACCACAAGCTTGGTACAACGAGTCAAGTTGGCTGGAATATCTCCCTCTAAAATATTCCATTTGAGATCAAAGTATCTTAACCGAAACAAGTTGCCAACTTCCTGTGGAATCTCACCCGTAAAACTGTTGTTTCTCAGACTCAGAGTCTTGAGAAAACTTAGATTCCCAAAGAATGGCGATATAGTTCCAACTAAATTCTTCCCGGTTATGTTCAAGGACGTGACTCGTTGACGTCGTCGACTGCATGTGATACCATACCAGTTGCAGAAGGAATAGGAATCATTCCAGGAGTTAAAGATTCCAAAAGGGTCGTTGGTTATCCCACTCTTGAATTGGAGCAAAGCAATCCTGTCGGTTTCATTCCCTAAAGAATTAGCCTGACAGCATAGGAAGTTGGAAGATAGTAAAAGGATCACTGGCAAACTTGCAAATGCAGAGAGAATCGTGGTAGTATAAATTTTCATTTGGCTTAAATTGTGAAGATTGAGCTCTTTCTTTTCTTTTTTTTTCAACCTGCGAAGATAGAAGTTATGAACGTCCTGTTTTATTAAGTCTCCCACCAAAGAACGTACAATATGGAAGATTCGTAGACACTCAACCTGTGGAAGAATAAGGGGGTGCTTGTTTGGGGGTGATATGAAAAAGGGGGTATGGGTATAGAATGGAAATTGAAGTTTGGTATGAATTTATCATCTAAGAGTTTCATTCTTTGGTTTTGGACAATCCTTCATTTCTCTCATAATTTAGAGGAATGAGAGTGATAAGTATGTTTTTAATTTTTTATATATAGAGGATAGACAAAAGGTATAATTATGAGTTAAATAACTTCATAAGTAAAGCTTTAATTTCAATAATTAAATTTATGGTGAAATTAATTAAAATATTGTAAGTAATTAATTTATTAATTAAAATATAATTATTAATTAATTAAAATATTAATATTAATTAATTAATTACAATATAATTAATTAAAATATTATTATTATTATTTAATTACGTTACATTATGTTTAATTAAAATATTATTATTAATTAAAATATAACTATTTATTAATTAAAATATTATAATTAATTAAAATATAATTAATTAAATTATTATTATTACTTAATTAATTAATTACATTACATTTAATTAAAATATTATTATTAATTAAAATATTATTATTCATCAATTAAAATATTGTAATTAATTAATTAATTATAATATAATTAATTAAAATATTATTATTTATGTAATTACATTATATTTAATTAAAATATTATTATTAATTAAAATATAACTATTCATTAATTAAAATATTATTATTAATTAATTAATTGCAATATAATTAATTAAAATATAATTCATTCATTAATTAAAATATTGTAATTAATTAAAATATAATTCATTTATTAATTAAAATATAATTCATTTTGTAATTAATTAATTACAATATTTTTTACAAACCAATCACTATCAATGGTAATGGTAATCATTCCTTCATCTTAACCAACCATCATAATTATAATGATTATATCCATTCCCATTCCTCCCTATATTCATTCCCATTCCCATTCCCATTACCTTCTATAAACCAAGCCCCCCTTACTTGTTTTGGCTCTAAAGTTGAAGATCACGTAACCCTAACTCTCAAACATCCCACGATTATGATCATTTATGAAGGATATATTAGGTTTTTCTTGTGAAAAAATGAAGAGATAACAAGGATCTTGAGGAAAGAAACGAAGTAGTTGGCATAAAATCAAGAATCGTGAGGGCTAGTGAGTGTCGTGGGTTGAGAGAAGAGAAGAAGAAGAAGAAGAGAAGAGATATTAACAAGAGATGAAGTAAATAATAAAGTTAAGCACCAATTAAAGATAAAATAGTCCTTCACTTGGGAGAGTTTCGTGGGTTATGGCATGTGGTCTTATGGTTTCTCCTTGGTCTTTTATTAACTAATTCATTTGTCTTCTAATTTCCATTCCAATTGTCTCCTAATTTTTAATGACACTTGTCATTAAATCCTAATGTCACTTATCAAAATTTTCACTTCCATTTGACTCTTATTTCTACTACCATTTATCAATTGATCTGCCACTTGGCATTTTCCCTAGTCTAGAAATTTCCTAAAATTTTAGAAAATTCTCAAATTTCATAAAAAATTCTTAATTAATAATTTAATTCACCATATCAATTTTCAAGACATATATTCACTATTCACATCATAATCACTTTAATAAAAATCATTTATACCCAGAAAATGGCAAATGAGTGTATGAACCGTCATTGTAATGTATGAAATTTTCAACAATCATGTGTATGTGCATGCTAATATTATTCATGAATATGAAATGCAATTTTTTTTCTCTCATTGCTATTTCTCATTTACAGAAATCTTGGTTCTAACCCTTAGTATAGAAACGGGATGTTACAAGACTTCCTTGCACTTTCGAGGGAGACTCTTTCTGCCCATTTAGGGGTTGCACACAACAACAAATACGCTAGTAAACTAGTTTCTGTCAATAAGGATACAGTAACTCCTAACCTAGTAGGTGCATGGAAAAACAATTTTAAACACTACATTATAAAGAAGTCCTCAAGCATTAACAAAATGTAATTGAAGATGGAGTTTTATCTCCTTTGGTTGAATTACTTGCGATGAGTGCCAAGACCTAGTCTACAACTCTAATTAGATTTTTTTGCTCCAAACTCCTAGCTTTTCTGACAATCAAAGTATAGATAAAAGCAAGATGGGGGAAGAAAGTTCTTGAAAAAGTTATGCTGTAAGAGGGTTGTATAAATCTCTTTAAATTTTTTGATGGCACCAACCTTAAGGAAACTATCAAGTAAAGGCCCTAGTATGTTGATGATCAGCCCTTATTTATTTAGAAATGGCAGTCAGGTATAGAGCTTGATAGAGTTAAAATTGATGTATTGCTATTATGGGTTAATTTTCATAATCTTCTAATGGAATTTAGGACCATAGAGGGGCTTAGTTTCTTGGCAAGCTCTTTGGGTAAACTAGTGTGCAAAGAAGTGTATTGAAGTTCCACAAAATGCCTAATTGCCTGATACTCTTCCTATCTTACGACTTAATGAATGTGGTGAATTAGAGAGGATTGAAATCTCCATCTCTTATCCATAGAAGCGTAGCAATTCTAAGAAAATATGGAAGCCTACTAGTAAGTTATTTCAAATGGGTGGGCTTGATGAGTTATTAGAAATCTGAAGTTCAAAATACTCCCCTAGTAGTAGTAATAACAGATACTAGTGATGCGGAGAATATAAATCATATTGGTTTAACTAAGTCTCAAATTATAGATCCCATTGAAGAGCTACCTTAGATACCGAGTCATACATTAGAAATAACAAATGTTGAACCTCTGGGAATGACAGATACACACACTTCCGTAAACTTGACATCTCATAGTCAAATTTCTGAAGCAAGAGCTAAAATGTAACCAAATGTGCTAGAGGAAAAGAAGTGAAGTAAAGAATGATATGAGTAATGAAAGAAGGGACACGACTTGTGCAATAAGTAATGAAGGTCTCATTGAAGAAACTAACCTTGATCTAGCTAGCAATAACTCAGTAATTAGAGCTTAAAAAAAAGAAGTTGGTGAACTTACAATGCATAATAACTGTTCTAGAAGGTAGTTTAATAGGAGGAAGTGGAAACAAAATAGAAAGAATAAAGGGGGGTTTCCCTATCAGTGTCAATCCTTGCTTAGAATACTAAAGGGCTCAATAACTTTAAAAGAAATCCTTAGTTAAAGAATTAGTGAAGGGTAAGAATCCTTGTTTGTTCGGGCTTTAAGAAACTCAAATAAAAGAACCCCAGAATATGTTTGGTGCCAAGTTTATAGGAGCTAATTGGGAAATCTTCTCCAATCACCACTCACACTACAATAGTTGGATCTTTTGTGTATACAACTGATGTAATTTGAGTGAAATTACTGGAAGAATTAGATCAATATCTCCATTTAAAATTCTAGAAAATAGGTATGAGTATTGTTTTTGTTGTTACACTCATCTATGCTTTAAACTTTAGTTTTTAACGGAAAAAATAGTGGTTGAATTTACAAAAGTTACAACTAGGTATTCTATACCTGTGACTTGTTATATGTTACTTTAATTGCTCTTTAAGATTGAATGAAGTGGAGAGTAGTAGGAAGTTCAACTTAGTTTTATAAAGGAACTCTCTAATTTCCTAAGAAAGATGGACTTGGTGGATTTAAACTCAACAGTGAGATCAATAATATGGAGCAAAAATAAAAAAGGTAGCTGGTTTATAAAGAAAAGACTAGAAAAACTAGTAGTTAATACTTATTAGCTCAACCAATTTCTAAACTCATTTGTCCACTTCAGTCAAAATTTGATGTCTGATCATTTTTATATGCTAATCTAAAAGTTGGTTAATAAAAGAATAGAGGGCACTCCTTTCATATTTTTCAATGGCATCTCTCATATTAAAAGGCTCTTAGATGTTGTTAATCAATGTTGGAACTATGAGGTTGTAGGTTATAAATCCTATCAGTTTATAACAAAATTGAAACTGGTGAAGAGAGCACTCAAAAGCTTCATGCTTAACAAGAATTAGTAGCTAAATGCTCAAAAAACCTATTATGACTCTCCATATAATGCAGACCTAAGAATGGCAGTGATTAAAAGATTACAAGAATATCAATAAGTACTTAAGCTCCATAATTCCATTCTTAGACAAAAAGTTAGAATAAAATGGATGAAAGTAGGGGACTCTAACTCAAGATTCTTCCATTCTACATTACGTACGAGAAGAAATTTTAACAAAATTTTAGTTTGTAAAGACTTAACTGGCCTAGAACATACAGATTAGGCTGAATTGCACAAGATAGCTAGGAGTTACTACATAAATCTAATGGGCTATGACTATATTGTTACTCTAAGCTATAATGTGTAGCAGTTGTTCATCTTAATTGCTTAAGATATAAGAGGCCTTATTGTATCCCTGGTTATAAAGACTATTATCAAGAGGGTTCTCTTTAGCTTACATTCATCAAAATTACCAGGACCGAATGATTTCCCTATAATGTTCTTCCAAACAACATGTGATATTACAGGACAAATGTTCATAGATATCGTGTTAGAACTTTTCTCTTCTTCCATATTGCTTTATGAACTCAATCATACATTCATATGCTTAGTACCAAAAAAGAACAACCCTTAGAGAATATAAATCTTTAGGCCAATATCATGTTGTAACACTGTGTACAAGTTGGTTTCTAAATTCCTAGTAGAAAGATTGAAAGTAGTGATCTTTGGTATTACTAATCTAGCTCAGGAATTTATGGATAATATTCTTATACTATAATAGTTGATGGAGTATAACTCAAGTAAAATACTTAACAGTTGTTCAATCAAAGTTGATTTTTATAAAGCATTTGAACCATTAGTTAGAACCTCATTCAAATATGCCTTGAAGCTTTATAGCTGCCACATAGATTTGTTAATTGGATAATGACTTACATTCAAAACTTCTTTATTAAGTGTGATTGTGAATAGATTCCCTATTATACAAGGAGATCCTTTATCTCCTTATTTATTAACTTTTTGTGATGGAGGGTTTATCTAGAATGTTAAACAAGCTAATCACTTGTAATTGAGGGTTCCAATATCATCATAATTGTAGAGCTATCATCCTTACCCATCTTATATATGATGATGATTTAATACTTTTATGTGGAGTTGATATTTAATCTATCAATCTCATAATGCAAGTCCTGAAACTCTTTACTGAATGGTCATCGAGTTAATACACAATATTAAAAAGAGTTGCATATATCCATCAACTGATACGAGGAATCTTATTGAAGTAAGGTAAATCACGAGTATGAATTTTCACATAACTCAACTATGTTATCTTGGTATCCCTATCACCTCCACTAAAATAAAATTTTAGGATTGTCTTCCTCTCGTTAAAAGAATCAAATCAAGAGTAAATGCCTAGAAGAACATGTTTATCTCATAAGAATCTAGAATTACATTTACTGTTTAGTTCTTACCAGCTTGCATCTTCATTGGATAGCTCACATTGCCTTACCTAAGAAGGTTACAAAGGAAATTGATAGAGTAATGAAGGCATTCTTATGGACAGGTAGAATAGACAACTCTAAAAATTATAATATCAAATGTAGTGAGGTTACCATTTCGAAAAAGCTGGGAGGCCTTGGGATTATTTCAATTACAACTATACAAAAAGTCTAGATGTGTAAGAGACTTTGGCAGCTCTACTTGATCAAAATGCACTTTTGATCTAATGGGATCATAAGTATCATCTCCATAAAAACAACTTTCGGTAGGCTACTTGCATAAGAGAGGCCTATTGGATTTTTATTTAGATGATGAAGATGAGAGATACTATCTATCCATAGATCAAGAATAAAATAAATAATGGAGGAAAAACTTAGTTTTAGTTTGATAATTAAGTCCTATTATACACAATCTTGTGTTGAATCATTTAAGGAATAGAATACCTCTGAACCTCAAAGTCTTATCTTTGATATGGAATGGTGAATTGAATGGATATTTTAGAATATTTGATCACCTTGTGCAATTCCTCCCTTATTTAAATGATGTGATGAATAAGGATGAGATCATTTGCACACTTACTTCGAATGGCAAATTCATAAACAAATCATGTCATCGGGTACTTACTAATGGACTTCCTGAAGTTCCATGGTATAACATTATGTGGAGAAACACTTTTAATCCAAAGACTCACTAATTACTTGGCTTGCAATAAAGAACAAGCTTAATACCAAAAGTCAATGGCATGGCAATGTCGACTTTACTTATGTATTAAGTAAGATGGAAGTGAAAAATCAAGATCACTTACTTTTTCAGTGCAAGTTCTCCAATGTAGTCTAAAGAAGGATCCTACACTTAATAGCCCATGGAACTTACATGTATGACTAGGAACAAACATTGAATTGGGTTATTAACCATTTGAAGCAGAATATGTCAAATGCACAAATTCTTAAATGTCTTTCACTTACACCATTTATATGCTTTCGAAGGAGAGGGATAACAAAATATTCACATACAAGGAAGAAAAGAAATACTAGCTTTTAGAAAAGAATATTAATTGGATCCAATTAGCTATTGTTACTAACAATGTTCAGAACACTCTTTCACTAGACATAAAGCATAAATGAAATCTATAAGGTATATGTTGACCTATTTTTGTATTTATTATTTTATTTGAATGTACTTAACTGAGGGCTCTACAGCCTTAAACTTATTATAATATTATATTAACTTTACCTACAGCTAATACCAATTATCCATTTTTTAAAAATTATAAAATTCTTAAATCTTTAAAACATTATACTATCACTTCTAGGTAAACGTAAAATCTTCTAGATATAAGCAGACAATAAGCTCTTTTCATCTACATATAAACATACAGTAAGCATCTTTCCTCTGTCTATAATTTTAATAGCAATGTTATGCTCTTATAAATATTTTTGAAAATGATATCCTAGTTTTCATCATAAAAACATAATACAAAGTGCTCCTTTTATCATTATGATTTTTTCATAATCAATGTTTGTAAATTCAAGTGAATCTAACCTTTTATCTTTCTTGTAGAACAAAGCAAATTCCTTATTTTATACAAGTAACGAAAGATTCTTTTCTTTATAAATTAAATGAATTATATTTTTAAATAAATTATGGAGCTATCTTGTAAATGTTTTAATATAAAGGATTCTCTTGACAAATAATATATTTAGTTATATTAGATTCTCCATATATTTAGTTATGAGGTTAATAAAATGTATTAGAGTATTCACAAGGTTATAATACTTACTTAAAAATTTTATGTAATTTATCATACATACTTCTTATGATGAATAAAGATTCCATCAATGGACCACATTACTTATATGACTATAACTTAATGCATCATACTAAGATCGATCATTTCAAATTCAATTTATTTGTAAGGTGTGTTATCCACCTTCTTATCTTCATGATCTTTGTTAAACATTAAGCCAAATATTACTTATATGACTAGAACTTAATACATCATACTAAGATCAGCCATTTCAAATTTAATTTATTTGTAAGGCGTGTTATCCACCTCTTATCTTCATGATCTTTCTTAAACATTAAGCCAAACTTAGTTGGAGTGTTCATTCGGGTTACAATACTTCCCATCTATAATTTATTGTAGATACTTCTTCTAACAAATTAAGATTCAATCATTGGACTGCATTAATTCTATAAATAGAAAGCAACTAATCGTATCGAGATTATACATTTCAAATTTAATTTATTTATAAAGTGTCTTATCCACCTTATTTCCTTTATAATCTTTGTTAAGCTTTACGCCATACTTAATTGGAGTGTTCACTGGATTATATTACTTCATCTAAATTGTGTCTATAATTTGTCATACATTTAACAAATAAAGATTTCATTATTGAATTGCAATACTTCTATACCAAGAAATTAATGCATCATATTAAGATCAAACATTTCAATTCAACTATTATAAACTTCTTGAACCTTTAAAACATTACATTATCTCTTCTAATAAATATAGTATAATCTATATAAAGGCAAATAATGAGCATCTTTCCTTCATTTATAACTTTAATAAAAAATTTATTCTCATACAAACATTTTTAAAAATCTTCTTTTAAAAAATAAGCTTTTATATGACTAGAGAAAATAATGTTTTTGGATAGGCTAGGCTAACTAATAACCTGACTTGACCCTCCATAAGGTTTAAGCTTGACTTGAAACTCAATTAGGCTTAAGTCACATGGCTAGAAGCTACTTACTTTCCAAAATGACATCATTTTGATCCTGAATTTCTTTAACCTATAAAACAAAACAACATCATTTTGGGTAATTAATTAAATTTTTTACCCATTTAAAAACATGTTTCGAAGCTTGGCTAATCCAGACTTAGCCTATTAATTTTTGGTTAGACTGGGATGTGTGAAAATTTCCATTCATATATTCAATTATTCCACGCCTATATGAAATTGTTTTAACCTATAAGCAATTTTTTAGTTTGTATACTTTACATTATCTCCAATTTTAAAATAACTAGCTGATTTCTCAGCAAGTACATGTTCCTTCAAGTGTTCAGCTAGAAAGGTATATTTGATATCTAGTTGAAAGATAGTTATGAATTTTATGCTTTTAATGAGATCTCTAATATAATCTTATCATGTCTTATAATTAGAGCAAAATCTTCTTTATAGTTGATCCTTATTTTTACTTACAGCCCTTAGCTGCTAATAAGTGTGAATTGCATCATGTTTTAGGGCTTAGTTTGTTATGTATTAAGTGTTAATTTGAGTGTTTAATATGTGTTTAGGTTAGAATTGTGTTAGTTTGTGTGTTTAAGTGTTTTTATGGGTTAGTATAAGTCTTTGAGGTGAAATATTATGTTTTTGAGGTACCTTGATGTGTTTATTAGTGTTTCAAGGTCAACGTTGAAGAATAGAGAAGTTTCAGAGACACTTGGACTGAAACAATGGCCCACAATCATGTCACAATAGGCCAGGCCATGCTCGTGACAGAAGCCTAAGATACTGCCCATGATCGTGGCCTAATTGCCACAATCGTGACTGAAGGGATAGATGTGGCCTGCAATTGTGACCTGTATCAGGTAGAACCGAAAACAAGTGAAAACGTTAAGTTTCGGGGGACTTTTCAGACCTTTTCAACTTAAAAAAACCCTAGGGTTGCTCAGACCATAAAAGGTATTTAAAGAACAGGAAAAAGAAGATTAGGGAGCTTTTGCATCAACCACTAATTGGGAAACCCCTAGAGAGAGTGCATCAAGAAATTAAGAAAGAGAAGAAGGAAGAGAGACGTGGAGAAGAAATCTAGGCAAAGTAGTTCCTAGAATAGGACATTTCTCGTCGTTGCTGCCTCCATATCTGTTCCAATCGTATTTTTAATTTTTTTCAATTTTATCAATGTATAGAATTAGGATAGTCATTGATGAATAGGAATGTTGAATGTTGAGGAATGTCTAAACTCACATTCGGTTTGTTTTATTTGTGATTTAATGAGATTTAATTGTTTATGTTTTTTACTGGATTAATTGTGATTTAAATTTTGCACTTACATAATTCAGTGATAGAATGAGAGCGTGAACTGAGTGAAAATCATTAAATTGGGCTTACGAGAGTTAGGTAATTTAATAGAACGAGAATTAAATCAAATTGGTAATTTGTGCAAAGAGAGATCTTGCATAAGATTCCCAATAGTTTTTGGACAACTTCAGATCTAATTAAGATTTTGGATAGATTGTAAATAGACAGATTACAATTCCTATAATCTGATTAAAGATTATAAATTAAGGTTAATGATTATAACTCGAGAGAGAGTAATCAACCCTAGGACCATCTAAAACTAGAATTCCAGTCATTCATAATCAGTTAGGTTAGCATTAATGATAAATAAAATTCCCATTTCTCTCATTTGGTAGTTCTTTAGGTTAATTCTTGATTAGGTGTTGAATTTTCTATTTATTTATTATTTCGTAATTGATTCTTGAATTTGAGTGCGTGATTAAAATGAATTATTTTCTTAGTTTTGTTCATTCTGAATTATTGTGAATTGTGTTAGCCGTAGATTTTAGGATTATATTAACCCTCCTCATGGGATTGACACCTTAGGTACTATGTGAACGACCTGTGCGCTTGCGAAATATCGAGGTTAAAATATTAAAACTTATTCATATCGGACTCCTGCGTTCAGATGCCAATTTTGCTTTATACTTTTTAACTTCAATATTTTCCTACAGTTTTATTTTAAAGCCCATTTTACACCTATGGTTTTGATTATCTTTAGATGATCACTTAACTTCTAAGTATCATTTTTGAAATGAGTTCAATTTCTTCATTTGTTACCTTCCTCCATTTTTGTTTTTTTACAATACTTTCAAAATTTATAAGCTCTCTATCTAAAATAAAGAAAAGTTAATTATTGGGTATCTTGTGTGAACAATCTAAGTTACATAATAATGTTTTATATATAAAGACCTCTTATGAATGTGATAAAGACATTATTTAAATATTGCATTAGTATTATCTAATATCATTGGTGAAGCATTTGATGAAAATTTGAGGTATAAAGGTAGTTGGAATTTGTTTATGTATGGGTTATTGTCATTTTTCTTCAACTTCACTATCAAGGATGATTGGTGAAAGTTATCTCTTATTCTAATTCTAAGTGATTTCCTTATAAAAATAACACTTCTAATGGTTACAATATTTTTTATTAATGGACTAAAAAATTATATGTCTTGAGTGCTTTACTTACATATAGAAAGATTCACTTCTCATCCTTGTTGTCAAGTTTCTTCCATTTCTCGTTAGGAACATATATATAAGCAATGCAACTAAAAGTTTAGAAGTGATCTACCATTGATTTTTGCCTATTCCAAGCCTTTTGTTATGTTATATATTGAACGAAAAAGGTAAAAAAATGTTTTAGAGATAATTACGCCTGAATTTACTCTTTCATGTCTAAATTTATTTGGTATTTTTACCTTTCCCAATAAGATTCTCACCATTTTAAGATTAGCTTTACTCTACTCCCCAATACATCGTTAACTAAGGTGTATAAGGAACTGTAGCTCTTTTCAAATACCATGAGAACAAAGAATTTTAATGGACTTTTACATTTTATTCTTAACATATGCTTTAAACTTTTAGATGCACTAAAAAAGATTATGTTTCCTTCTATAAAATGTAAAACTAAGTTTTTAAGTATAATTTTTAATGAAGGTAATTATGTATCTATTAATCTATAAGAAGATGGTCTTATCGTGCTATAAATTCCTGAAAAAATAAGATCTAAAATATGTTTTGCTCTCTACTATTATCCTGATAATAGTTTTATTTACCAATAACACATTTTTCACAAATTTGTGAAGGAATGACAATTTGAGGAAGACTAGTCCCCATATCTTTTTGTTGAACAATCTTTAATCCATTAAAATTCAAATATTCATAATGAAAATGCCAAAGCTATGAAGTATCTTTATATCATCTTATAAGCAAAATTGAGCTCTTTTAATTTTAACTAAAAAAACCTATTTGAATTTATATAGACAATATCAATAACTCCTCTAAAAATTTCCTATATCCTAAAAACACCGCTCTAAAAAGTCGTTACACACTCCTTTTCTAGTAATTGACCAATGATTAACAAATTTCTTTTTAAGTCAGAAATATAGAAGACATTGAAAAATATTCCTATAAAATTATTATTGGCTGTTGTACCAACATTACCGTTTACCATTACATTCACAGTATAATAATCACCAAATATTATGGTATAATGAAATTCTTGTGTCATATAAGAAAAAGACTTACTTTCATACATGTGGCTGCTATAACCTTATATAAACACCGCACATCTGGATATGATTCCTTATTAACTTAAAATGCTATTAATAAGGTTTCTTCTTCTTTCTCTTCTATGAAATTTGATTTTTACTCTTATGTAAAATTTAATTTCTGTCTCTTATCTTTTATCATTGTATAAATTTGTTCTAGAAATTCAATGAATGAGTATATGACATCTAGAGAACTCTACTTAAGACTTGTCAAATTATTTATTAGATATGAAATACCCAGTGCTATATCGATTACCCAAACTATTGCTTCCTTTTCTAATTCATCTACCTTTTCCTCTAGAGTTTAAGGAATAGGCAGGTGCAAAAGCCTTTAAAGACTACTCCTTAATAGTTGAAATTTGATTCATCTTCTATTTAAAGAAAAATAAGAAGCTTTAGACTTTGCCAAAAGATAGTACATCAATTTCATGATAAGGAACATAATACCTTGTAGAAAATTACAACATTTTACATCTTCATATAGAGGAATTGTAATTGGTAACTATCTCCATGGTCTTTGAAAAGTAGCTAATCACAAATTCTCCATCTCTCTTTTGTAGAGTCTCAAAATCTTCTCAAGGTTTGAAGTTGTGCTTGCTTCACTCTAGAAGATCTTTGATATCTTTTCTTCATTAATTCTCAAATATCTTTAGAAGTTTCTCTACTACGAATAACGTCCAAGGTAAATCAATTGATTTCTTTGTACAAGTAATCATTTTCCTTTTATTCTTTCAACATTAATCCTTCCAATTTATCTTTTTGTGTATTTATGAGTGCCCTGTATGTGCAAGTAATGCTACACCAGCTTTAACATGTCAATACTCTTTGGACCTTGAGAAATTATCCATCAATATACTCCAATGGTCATAGTAACCATCAAAATATGGAAAAGCTGATTGAAAAAATTTTTAGAAGCCATTTTTAAAACTTAAATACCATTAATAATTGAAATAACAAGAATAAAGGAAAGGAAAGAGTCATAGACAAAGGAAAACAAAAAAATTTCTTCTTCCAATGTACTAAGAGTTTTTCTAAAATGTATATAAGTAAATTATAATAGTAATAATATTAAAAATAGTAGTTAGAGGAATATCATCATTGATGCCAAAAATCAATAGTAACATTAATAATTAACTAAAAAATAACTGAAAGGAAGTTAAAGAGATAAAAAAATCATTACTAGCATATTTACGTTTAATGTTTGGATATGTTTGAAACTTGTAAAACTAAAGCTTTATAGTTCATAAACATTTACTAATTTTTATAGGTTTTCATTTTATGAAATTATTTAATTTATATAAAGATTTTCTAGGATTTTTATCGTGAAACAGATGAATTCATACAATTGAAAAATACTATATAATAAAGGATTATGAAACTTAATTATTTTTCTTTTCATAATCTTTTTAGATGGGTGATTAAAAAAATTGCATGCTACTTCTTTTTATCCCTTTCATAGTTTTAGAACTCTAAACAAATTAGAGATTCCTTCATCATAACTCTTTTATACAAGAGTGGGAGCATAAGAGTTGTTATATGAAATATTATATTCAAATTGAGCTTTTAAGTTATGAATATTACAAACTCTACTAATGCATTAAGTAATCTTAAAATATTTATTTTTCTTTACAAATCTATTATTAAGTTCATTTTAAAAATCTAAATATCTCTTTAGCTGATATGTTGATCTTTTTTTAGAAATTGAAAAGAATTGTATTAATGAATCAAGCTCCTGAAGGAGTTGCATCTTGAAACAAATCCTATTAGAGACTAGCTCTTGAAAAGCGTACATATGATAAGAACATGTTTACAACTTGAAAATTCTTAACAGAAAACAAAAATTAAAACTTAGGACTTCCTTTTCTTCTCTTATTTGAGTATACAGAGATTTCATTTATGGAATAAAAGTTAGTCTTGTGCTTTATTAGGAAACTAAGAACCCAATAATGCTAATAGTTATATCAACTACTTCACTCAAAGCACCATCTTATTAACATACTTCATCATCTACAACAAATGACTAAATACTGCTATCAATTATGATTTCTTTCTCTTTACCATCTTTACTCCATACTCCATCTCTTCGAAATACTCACTATAATTTTAAGATTGTTGTTAGCCAAGATAATTTTTTCTTATCCAAGCTATTTTGCTCTGATAAAAGCTCATCTTATCCTAATATTTGCTATTGAAAATTTTTCATTCCTTTCTTTTAAAATGGAATAAACTCCTGAGCTTATACTATCTTAAAGAGCTTATGATCTTCTTTCTCCAATTTCTAGTTTTTAAAGGCCCAAGAAATTATTTTCCTTTAGTCCTCTTTATTGTAGTGGTGGTTGCACAACTCCTGAATTCTTAGTTATAGCCCTTCGGAGTAGTTACACTTAAAGAAGTGGTGATATCTAAATTCTTACTATAAATTGCAAAGTTTGTTAATTGTATTCACATTAAGGGAACATTTTAATCTGTCTAGATTGCTTAGCCTATTCTTGTTGGAAAGTCAGTTGATAAAGGATAACTTAGGAGAGATTTTCCTATCTTTTATACCTCTACGCTATCCTTCGTCTATTAATTAAGGTTACGTTTTGATAGATTTTCTTGAATAATGGATAAGCCTTTAACATGCCATTCATTGCCTCTTATAAGCTCATTGACCTTATCCCTTGGATTTAGCATATGCCTTAATTGAAATTCTTTAGGAATAAGATACAAAGGGCAATTTCACTCTAATTGTCATTTTAGAGCTATATGCTTTCTCTATTCCAAGTTATGTACTTAATTTCCTCATAAAGCTTCCCCTTTAGCTTGAGTACTTGCAACATGGTTTAATAAGAGTCAAACTTTAGCTTAATTTCCTAAAGGCATTGATTCTCTAATTAATGAGAGTGAACTTTTTACATCCAAAGTGTTTTCCTATCAGTTAGAAGTCTCTAAGTCCTCTTAGCTAAAAACTCTTTATTGACGATTTACTTTTTCTATACAAGTAGTCCTCCCTCCTTTTTAGCACTATAATGTCTAAATATTTTAATTTGATAAAAGGTTTTTTTACAAGCATCTACTAGCTAAAAAAAGTTTCTCATCATTCTTGCTAATTATTTTGTGATGTTATTAGGTAGAGCCAAGTACAAGAAACAATAAATGCAAAGGTTGTTTAAGATGCTTCTAATAAGTTGTAACCTTTCTGAATATGAAACATATCAAATAAAAGTAGGCTTCATATGTTGGTCTTCTAATTGTAATAAGAATTCCAATGTATTTAAATGGGAGATAAATTTAAACTAGTGATAGTAAAGATCCATTGAGCTTTTAAATTTTCTCCAATAGAAACTGGTATATAGTTCTTGTCTCTGATGATGTTAAGGCCTAATCTTTTACTAAATGTTTAAAGTGAATTTACTAGGAGTGAGTTGCCTTGCAAAATATGAGTAAATAATTAACAAAAGAGAGATGAAAGATCCTTTGTTTGGCTTATTTATTATGTAATTTAAAGATAGGATCCATTCTAATTTACAAGCCTAGTTAGCACTTCAACATGAATTTAGAACACATAAAGGGACAATGGGTCTCCTTATCATACTCCTGTCCTTCCTTTGAATATCTAAGTTAGCTCACCATTCACGAAGACACTAAAGGAAATTTTATAAGTTGTTCAATCCATTTAAACAATTTTTAAAAATTAAGAAACTCCGATAAGTATTCTAAATTCCCGAATGATTGAATTAGACCTTAAAAGTCAATTTTCAAAGCATAACTCTTGATGGAGTTCTTTCTTAGTAAACATAAAAATCTCTGGAGATAATAGGATATTGTCTTCCATGTTACTTCCCCTAATATAAACACCTTCAGATTTGCAAATCATAAAATCCAGATTAGGATTCAACCTTGTAGTGAGGATTTTGGATATGATCTTAAAACTAGTGTTTTATTAGGCTATAATTTTGAAATCTTTGAGAGAATTGGGATTTGTCTTTTAAGGTAATAGGAAAATGTGAGTTTTATTAAAGTCCATCATAAGTTTCCTTGAGTTGAAGGATTATAGGATTGCTTTGTTTATATGAGCTTTTTATAAAGTAATTGCTTTGTTTATACAATTTTTTTGTAAAGATCTAAGATTCCTTATAGAAGAATGCTTTTAGTTCATTAGGACTAGGTACTTTGTTAGATTAAGGGTTAACAAAACTTTTTCTACATTTTTAGAGTTGATTGATTTGATAATCTCTTGAGATTGTTCAATATATATTGTCTTTGAAATAAAGCTGGATAGTAAATTAACACTTAAAAGTTAAGCCTAGGTTTTCCAAAAAATATTTATTGGACCTCCTTTTTTAGCTCCTTTTGATCATATATTCTGTAATTTTGTTAGATTTCCTTCTAACTAAGATGGCTTTAGAAAAGAAAGTTGAGGTTTTATAACCAAATTGCAATTATTGAAATCTTAGTTTCTATTTAAATAAAGAGTTATATGCATCAAGTGCTCTGATATAATTGCGTATAGTTAAGCTTTCTTTTTTAATCTTGTCTTTATTTTTTAGATCCAAGTATAAATTTGATTGAGCCTATGTGTGTCTATTTCTAATCTACTTTATATTATGGCATTTGTTGGTCATAGATTTCAAATGCAATTTTTTAACCTCTTTATTTACAATTTTTTAAGACTTTTGTATTGCTCAAATCCTGTTACCTCCTAAGCCATACCTACTTTTATTGCCATATAAAATCCCTCAAGCTTTGCAAGATAGTACAAAAATTTAAAGGTGGGTCCTTGTTGAATAGTATTCATATTATGGACTTCAATTGGTAAATGGTCTAAAGTGAGATAGTTGTCAAAAATAGCCTTACTTCCCTAAAATTCCATCTTCTAAAGGGGATTTACTAAAGCTCTATCAATCTTCTTTATCATAAACCATTTTCTTTATTGTTTATTTCTTTATATGAAGTGGCTATTCTTATAAGTAATATTTACAACTCTTAAATTCCATCTCGAGGTGACTTACTAAATCTCTATCAAAATTCTTTCTCATAAACCATTTTCCCTATTATTTATTGTTCCATATAAAGTGGTTTCCCTTATAAATAAGATCTGGCTCCTATATTGCTAATGAAAGATTTGAAGTCACTATAGGGTCCATTTAGGCATATCTCTACTTCAATTTCCATAGCATATAAAGTACTATTAAAATCACCAAGCTAGTATCTAAGGAATATTTATAATTGGATCCCTATCTTCTAAAGAGCAAATCTTTGTGAAACTAATTTCAAAAAATAAATAAATGAAAGTCATACTCTACATCTGCTCAACTTTAAATTAATGCACATGAGTATAGTTTGCTCATTGAGTAGATAACTTAAGACCTTAAGCTTGTTCAATCGTAAGCAGTAACTATCCTATGATTATGGTGTAATTATAATTTGAAATTATTTTCTAATTGCTTTCAACAAGCTATCATTTCTTAAAAAGTTTTCCTTTTTAGTTCAATTTTCAAAAGTCCATTCAGTATTAGATTTATTGAATATATATAATCTAAAAGTACCTGATCCTTTTTTAAGGTTTTTAAGACCTCTAATATTCCATGCTAAGGCTAACATTTAAAGAAGATTTATGGAATCGGAGATTCCCTTGGATAAATCCTTCTTTTCAGTTCTCCTTTTCTAAGCTAAAGGGGGAAGGGGGAGGAGAAAACTTATAGGGTTACAAAACCTTCATCTTTACTCTCAGGAGAGTTAAGAATATCATAAGTTTAGGCTTGTCCTTTACATCAACTGCTTTGCTCATAGACATATCATTATCTGTAAGTTTACATATATTTATTACTATTTATTTTACTAACTTGATGGTTTCTCTTTCTCTAAATTATTTGGATCCTTTAGGGGATATTTACTTGCCCAGTTTCCTTCCTTTCACCCCCTTATCCCTCCTATTAATCTCAAATGGTGGTGGAGAGAAATAAGATTCCATGTTCTCCTTAACGTCTTTTGTTTTGCATTAGTTTGAATTCTCAATTCCTATTAACTCAAAATAATCACTCTTATCAAATAATCTACATGCTTTCCTCCACTCTTTCCCATTTTGTTTAACAGTGGGTATCTATTGGAATGAAACCAGAACCATGTGCTTCATCATTTCCTCTAATTCATTTAGTCTCTTTATAGGGATTTTTTCAAGGAGGTTTTTAACTAATATCAAAATGACAATATATTCTTAAATAACCATTAATTTTCATTATTGTGGTGATTTTTTCGATACATATATGCTTCCCTATATAAATTGCAAGATAATTTAAACCTATCATATACCAATATTTCAGTGTCATATTATAAATATTGATCAAATGGATGTGCTTTAATTTCAATTGGTCTAATTACATATTTGGAGTCTAGGTTAGTAAAAATTTGTTTATCTTTTCCATAGGCCAATTTATATTTTTGTTTAAGCTTCCTCAATTGTGTCAAATTTACATATGAATAGTCCTTGTTGATTGATCAATATCTTTGTTAATCCAAAATTCTTCCAGGATTAAGATGATAATGAATAATAACTCCTATATATGGCTTCAAATTAACTTGGGATCCCTTTCCATCATTTCTAATACAATGACCAATTATCAACCTAATTTTAGGAAGAAGGAAAATGTATTATGGATTAAGAGCAACCTAGGTTACTTTAATAATAGATATTATGCTGAAAACTTTGAAGAATCCAAACCTAAGTTAACCTAGTTTAACCTGGCATGGCTCAATACCAACCTCCCAAAAACTTCCTTTATTCTTTGGCTAGCAATCAAAGAAAGACTTAGCATTAGATACAAATTATACTTTGGATCATATAGTAGTCAAATGTATCCCTCGCAATAGCGATCATAAGAAGCTTGATCACCTATTTTTTAAATACAACTTTATCAAAGCTCGTTAGGTGAAAATCCTCTAACTTTTCTAATAACTAAAGATAAGTTGACAATAGCATGTTGTAACACTACTCAAAATAAACTAGACCTACAACTATAGCAGTGGTGAGTCTAGGTCGATCCCACAAAGAGTATGTGTAAAGCTTTTGAAATGAAAATAATCGGTGTTTGGTTTATAGGGGGCTCTATTTAGATTGAAATGAGAAAATAAAAATGAAACTAAACTAACAAAAATAAATTAAATCAAATAACCTAAAAGTGACGAATTCATTAGGGACCTGGTCGTCAGTTCAATCTGGGCCTACACATAGTTGAACATATTTCATTGAATTGTTTTTCTTATAACTCTCTTAATAGTTATTAATTGTAGGTTAACAATAAGCTTTATTTTTCCTTAGGTCTTGTTTAATTAACAAGAGCTCGTTAATTAAACCTAGCTATCAAATAACCTAAAACAAGCTCTCTAGATTTAATTGGATAGTTGCTTTACAAATTAGGAAAACATATTAATCAAGGTAACAACCACACAAGCTTGGGTCATTTAACCTAGATTATGTTATCCTTAATAATTTAAAACCATTAGTTGCCATAAATGAATCTCAATATAACAATTACGAATTATATTAAAATTCTAGCAATGGGTTCTTACGTAAAAATAATCAAATAGAGCTTTCAATCATTCTGACATAACACCCAAACATTAAACATAGGATAACATAATCAGTCCCTAAGAGAAAGAACAACAAACAATGAGAGAAATGCTTAACCTGGTCGTCAGTGTCAGTTTCACCTCCAAACCAACATTGAAATGTTTAGCTTTCCATAGGTCTCCAAAAGATAAGAGGTTTTCCCCTCCTCATTCTCCTGAAACCTCTCTTTTAGCTCTAAAAACTTTTCCTAGACAAAAACATTAGTTTCTACCATTAAAATGATGCTTTTATACACAAATGTAAATGAGGCACCTTGCATAGGCGTGACATGGGTTGTCATGCCTATACAACTAGCGTTACACCCATAATATGGTGTGTCATAGGCGTGACACACCTCTCACAACCAGGACTTAATTGTCATGGTTGTGAGATGTATTTTAAGGCTATGACCACATAATTCTTCAATTCCTTTAGCATTTTCGTGTCTTCTCTTGCTTTAATCCTTCTTATTCTACTCCTTGAAGACAAGTAGGTGTGTATCTTTAGACAATGACTTGAATATAGTGTTTTTGAATCACTTTAGCTCTTTCACATTAGTTCTTGTTCTTCCTAATTGTGCCTAAAATCAAATATGAACTAAAGTGAGAATCCTAAGAATTTTCATAGCAATAATCACTAAGTTCTATAGAATAAGTTCATAATCAATTAAGCACATATCAATTTCCCCCACACTTAGCTTTTAACCTTCCTCGGGTAAAACATCAAAATTAAGATCATAAACCCAAAAACACTTACTCATTTCCTATATTTCCTAAGAATACAAAATCATAAGCAAAGATGAATAACTTTCAAAAACTATAGCAAGAACTTAATATTCCAAACTTCTACTCACGATCAATCAACATTCATCACCTTCAAAAACTGAGTAATCTAATGGTAAACTTGAAAAATGTGTTTAACCAAGATATATCTATGGGTACACTCAAACACCAATCATGATCATTACATTCCACTACTTTGCAAATCATTTAATTTCTCCACCACTAAGGTTCAATGCAAAATCATGAACCAAAGGACTTTTTAGGGTTGTAATGTAGGCAAAGGTAAAGTGAGATGTATTTGGGTAAAGTACCATAAAAGCCATTAATGCTAGTGAAATAAGAAAAACACTCAATAAACCATCAAGTCCAAAAACCAACATTCACTCACAATTATGTACATCAACTATGATGAATGTAAAAACTATATTTCCTAGCTCAAATTCAAGCTCTCTCACCACAAACCATAAGAAGCACAAATCACTCACAAAAGTTGGCTATAAACAAGACTTTGTAACCATAAGAAGTGATCATTGAAAGTAACATCTACCTCATATCCAACATACTCAAATAACCATTCAATATAACTTTAGGAGGAAAGACTAATCATAAAACTTTTCAATAGATATGTACTTCCTTCTTGATACATTTATTTACACACACACACACACACACACACATATATATTTCTTCTTTTGCTTTTTGCTTTTTTCTTTTTGCTTTTTGCTTTTTTTCTTTTCTTTTCTCCTTTTTCTTTTTCTTTTCTTTTTCTATATAAACATTGAAAGAAACTACGTCAACATAGGAATTTCAAATATAAGACATAAATTGGCATCCCAACAATTATAACCATCCCACATATATACATACCCCCACACTTAGAATTTTGTACATCCACTAACTCAACAATCACAAATGCTCCACTAGCGTTGTGACTTAGGTAAGACATTTGGTTAAGTTTAAAAGCATTAAATGTGGTTAATACAAAAAAATACTAATAAAGATCAAAAGGGCTTATCAAAAGGAAAGTCATATATCAATGGGTAGGCTAGTTGGCTAATGTAGCTCATGAAACAAAGAATGTTTATATCATTTCCATGTTAATGCATGTGATAAGAATGTGGTCTTGAATGCAAAATCAAACCAAAGTCAGGATGTACATGTCATGAAGGTTACACGTAAATAAAAATAATGAGACTAATATGGATGTGTCAGTCTAATAAGGCTCAAAATCTCACCAGCTTGTGTCTACCACTAGTCACTACTCTTCTAAAGATAATGCACATTGAATTATCACTAGAGCAAAAGTACATGCTAAAGTTGCCATGGATTCTTCTAGTCAATTCACACTCTAATCATGACTATATAATCCTGGAAGCAATATAAAAGGAGAAAATGTTTGTTTTTTTATTTTATTCTTTCTCTCATTTTATTGAAAAATTGTAAAACATTGTAAGAAACAAACCAACATAAAAACACATAAGCATATAAGAACTAAATGCAAAATTTAAAGAAAATAAGTAAAGTTCCCTTGGATTAACTCCCAAAAAGTGCCTTTGTTTAGTGTCGTTAGCTCGACTCCATGTTTTCTCCTCATGTAACAAAATTACGATCTTCTAGTGTCATAGTTTAAACCACTTCTATGTGAGGTTGTTCAGGATAGGGCCTTGGTTGATAATCATTCACATTCAGCATCTTCCCTATCCTCTAATTTTCAATCTCTACTGAGTCCCCGCACTCTGGAAATATTTCAAATGTCTCTTCATCTTTGTCTTCTTCGTTCAATTTCTCTAACCTGCTAAGTAAAGCTAAAGAGTCAATCTTAACAATAATTAGGAACATAGTATTTACCTTCGAGCTAAAACATGTATCTCTTTCTACTTCGAGCTCCTTCTCCACTTCTTCCACACAAGCAATTCCTTGAGTAGTATTCTCAAGATTCTCAAGCTCATCTTCACTTTATAAAGCCTTTTCACTAATTTCCTTTAGGGTGTCCTCAAGTTGAGATAGTTGTGCCTCTTTGCTTTGTGATGCTAGATGGTTGATAGTTTTTATGAGTTGACCTACCTGGCTTGCCAAGTTCTAGAGTATAGATGTTGTTTCTTGATGGACTTGTATCATATCCTCCTGGAACTACTGTAATTGCAAAGTATTAGCAGCAACAACATTAGCTAATTCTTCTAAAAATGTACCTGAATTTTGCTGCTACTCCTAGAATAAGTTTCTCATTAAGGAGAATATGTTAAACCACCTCATCTAGCTCTTCCTATAATTGACTCTTAAGTTTTTTTCCAACCCTAATTAGGTTGTATAAGCACAAAACACATTAAAAATGTCTTTCACTATAATCTTTAAAGATAAAATCGTATCATCAATCCTCTTTACCCCTAAAATATGATATATGAGTTCCTTGATAACCAATATAGCTACACCATTCCTTTGCCTCGAACAACCTAAGTACCAAAGTTTGGACCTATTGATCTTTTTCGCGTTAGCCCCTGTCCACTTTGTCGCCTAGATGCATGTTATATGAATATTTATCTAAAATATCCACTAATTCTAATGACTTCCTTATGAGAGTCCCATTGTTTGAGGAACCTATCTACAATTTATTAACATCTTCTCTCTTCCTAGCCCCAAAGCTCATTAAAGGACTAACCTAACGCTAATATAAGAAGTTAAAGCAGCCACTCCTACCCTAACTCTTAACACAACTGTACAAGATAAGCACAATAAGGCCCTAAATGACACTAAGAATACTTGAAAAAAGTAACAAGGACTGGAGCTTTAAAAAATAAAGTAAGATAAGAGGGATAAACTAGTAGTAAGATATAAAAGGGAACCACTATAGTAGTTAAAAATAGAAATTAAATAAGTTATGCTAATAGCAACACTAAGAAGTAAATAGCAATAGTAAAAAATGAAGAAAGAAAAAATCAAGGGAAAATTGGAGAAAATTGATAACAAGACTAAAAACAAAGCAATCAAAGAGGTAACTATACAAATTGGAAAGAAGCACAGAATCCCAATATATATAAAAACCACAATTGATTACACAGAAACCTTAGCCTTAACCCATAAAATAGTCACACCACCCAATTTCAAAATCTTTTTATTTTTTATTAACAACTTTGGAAAACAAACCTCTAATCAATAATGTCAAATTAAAAAGAAAAAAAATAAATCCTAAAATGGAAACTATAATAACATATGCAAACAATCTTAAACATAAATAATCGCAAGAAAATCAAAGCTTAGATGGTCCAAATTTGAACCAATAATGACTGCCTCTTGCCTAAAACAATAAAAGTAGCAAAAGATGGGGGAAGGTCGTAGAGAGAAGCAAGAAGAAGCTATGAACTAGAATATAAAACTAGAAAGACTTTACAATTGAAGAGTTTCCAATAAATTAAAATTAGGTGATATAGTGCTCTATAAAGTAGTTCTCACAAAGATCATAACCAAGAAAGAATTAAGCTTTTTATGCAAATATAAGGACCTAAAATTTCAAAAAAAAGATTTATAAAATAAACTCCTTTAAACATATATAAAAGAGGATTATATAGCAACAACACTTATGATAAGTGATCCAAAAAAAGACAAATTTTTAGAAAAATGGAGCCAATCAAGGTAAGTCAAAATTCTAGTAAAAAAAAAGAAACACAAATGCAAACTTTAACCATTGTAGTGAGATAGAATAGTAAAGTTCTAAGACCCATTAGCAAAATTGTTTTCAAGTACCAAAGATTAATACACTTACAAGTTCCCAAACTCAAAATCAATGACTAAGAAAGAAAAACAAAACAGAGAGAAGAAACTTACAGTAGAAGAATTAATTAGGAAGAAAAAATGCCTTTAAAGTAGCTCAATTCATAAGACCAGACTAAAACCAAAGCATTCGTAGCATAGAGAGAGAGATATAAGAGACAATTAGTAGCTCCTGGAAAAGATAAATGGAGGAAGCAATCAGGGACTAACAACAACACTTTAAAAGATGACAATTAGGTTCTCTTTTCATCAATTTTAAATTTTTTGGTTATAATAGGTAATAAAATCTACATTTTTTAACAAGAAATCATGAAGCAACCTAAGTGTGTGTCATGGTAGAAAAAGAAGTGATGGAATGCAATATGTCAATTATTAAGGAATGAAGACCTCTATATAGCACATACAAAATCTTTAAGAAGTATTTCAAGTCCTTCACCATATCTCCCTAACATTTGATTCCAGCTAAGAAACCCTAAGAAGTGCTTATTGAGAGATCCTCATTTAATTTTATGCACTTTATGTGCAATAAACAATAGGATCTTTAAATAATAGAAGTATCTATTTTAATTTTATTTTTCATTTTTATTTCTGATGTATTTTTAATGTGTTTTTCTTTTTTCTTTGTTTGTTTTCTATGCAGGTCTATAATGTTAAAATCATGAATGCAATCTAAAGAAAAGCAACATTAAACTAAAAGTCTAGATAATTTTTCTCGATCTTAATAACTTTATCTTTCTTAACCTTTTGCATAATTTAATGTGCATATTTCTTGTGCTACATATGCGCACATTGAAGATAATGTGTAACTTAAGTTTGGGGGAGGGATTACTTTAAGCCCACTGATAAGCATTTAATCCACTTTCATTTAGCTTGATAAGTTAAAATGATAGGAAATTAGGCAAGGAGATTTACATAATTGTGTTGATCTATTATAGGAGATTGACTTCTAGATTAATTTCATTAGGTTAATGGATATCATCATTGATGAGTATTTTAGTTGAAACTTTATTGAATAGTCTTAAAAAGGATGCTTAGGTTGAATGATGACTCAAATGTAAGATTTTTGACACATTTTAAGTTTTGAGTTTTGAGTTTCAAGAGTGGAAGAATAGTTTGTATTTATTATGAATTATATCAAAAAATTTGAATAAAAAGTTTATCTAAGTAATATATAAAAGTTCATTACTGGCACTAGTAGCCTGTAGAAATTATAACCCTATTGCGTAATCAAAGGTATTCATGAAAAGGTGTTTGCCCTTATATAAAAACATTTGGATAATGTTTGAGCCAGCCAATTATGCTCTTCTTATATAAAAAAATTAAATAATTAAATTTGCATAAGCTCATTTTCATTATGACTTATCACATATTTATTATTTTAGAGCTTTTACTCTTTCGGTCCACTTTATATACAATGTGAAAGTTGATGTAATCATTGATAGTGGTAGGTTGCATAATGTTTTAGTGGGTAATTTAGTATGTGTTCAGTTGTTAAATTGAATGATTAGTGCATGTTTAGGTTAGGATTGTGTTATTTAGTTATTGTGTTTTGAGTTTTTCATGGGTTAAAGCATATTATTGAGCTTAAATTTTGTGTATTTGAGGTGCCTTGATATATATGTTAATTTTTCATATCAAATATCCACGATTGTGACATAAGCCTAATGGTCTACCACAGTCGTGGCCCTAAATACCACGATCATGATAGAAGGTAAAAATTTAGCGCCACAATCGTGGCCCATACACGATATAGACACGAATCGGCTTCTAAAACGTGACTTTTTTAGGGATATTTTGGACTTTTGGGCTCAGAAAAACCCTAAAATTTGCCCTAAATGGAAAAGATATAAAAAGAAAAGAATGAAGACCGAAGGGATAGCGCCATTTTTTGCCACTTTGAGAAAGATCCAAGGAGAGAGGAAGAAGAAGAGAGAAGAAAGAGAAAGGAAGAAGGAGTAGAAGGGCTACAGTGCTGCTATCTTTCCAATCTATTCCGACCCTTCCAAGCAACATTTCATTTCATTTCATCTTTATTGTTCTTTCTTTTGAATGTATAAGATGGATTTGGGGATGATGTTCTAAACTTCTTTAGGGATTTGTTCTTGAATCAACGTTAATGTGATTTCTTTTGATGTTAATACATTAGGTGTTGTAATTACTTGTTGTATTTGCATGCTTTGGTAACAAATTGAAAGAGTGAACCGATAGCAAAATGACGAGATTGGGTAATAAGAGTCAAACAATCTAATAGATCATGTAAATAATCAAATCAGGAATTTAGACAAAGAGAGATCTCGTGTGGGGACCCGGTAGTCTATTAGAGGGCTTAAGATCTGATTGGATTTATGGTTTTTTTGTTAATTGAGATGTTGCAAATTCCATAATTCAATTAAGGGTTATGATTTAGGGTTTAATGATTATAACTAGAGAGAGAGTAATCCACCCTTTGAAAGTCTAGGACTGATACCGTATTAACTCAAAAGTAATCATGTTAGCTTTTGATGATAAAATAAATCTTCCTACTCAAAATTAGCTAATCTTCCTTGTGTGATTTCCATTTTTAATTTGGTGGTACTCAATTTGATTACTTGTGTGTTAGTTTTACATTTTAATTCCAATCAATCATCTTCACACGTTTACTTTTCTGCTTGCTTTTATTTTCATTTTAATAATTCTTTAGGCCTTAGATAACTTAGAATTAGATTAGTTCGACAACTCCTAAAGGGATCGACACCACATATAGATTAAAACTTTCCTTAATGATCATCCTTCATCCTAACAAGTTTAATATGAATTATAATTAAAATGATACATATATCCTTTTATGTAACTTTAGGATTATCATTTTATTGTTTTAAATAAAATGGAATAAAATGATAGTCTTTATTATCAAACTTCTTTCTTTTGTCACTTATATTAAGTATAGGTCTCTCTTAATCTATCATATACAAACTATTTGTATAAACTTAGATCAACTACTTTTAATCAAGAATGTATTTCTTATCATGTCTTGTACATTGTGTTAATGATAAATCCAAATTTAGCTTTAAATACCCAAAACATGAATTAGAATTATATATTATCCCTATCATGTCTACTATTGATAAGAAAATTCATGTAATTATCATATCTAATTAAATCCCTTCAATGATAGTCCTTATTTATTCTTTTAGTAGGCTAAAATAAGGGAAACAATTCTTTTTGGGTGCTATTTTTAACTTTACTTTATGCAACTACTTACAATATGTTATCATTTTGTTGTCATCTTTCTTAATTATTTCTTTGAAAGTTATAAGATATTAGTTAATTTAAAATGTTAGTATGATATTAACATATCTTTTAGACTTTGATAAAAAATATTTAACAAAGATTAATAACAAAAGAACATAATTAACATATAATTTTTTTATAAATTAAAAAGAATGGTATCACTATACAAGAGCTAAAATTTTACATAGGGCATTTAGCTCTAAGAGTAATATATCAAAGCTACAAATAAAAATTTGTAGGAGTTGATATACTAGTATATGAAGTTAACTATTATACATCAATGGAATAAAGGGAAGCCACTATCTTAGACTTGATCCTTATAAAAAAAGCTTAAAAAGTAAGAAAGAACCATCAACATTAAAGGTTCTAGTGTTCCTTCAACCAATTGAAAGCACCAATTTAGCACCTTAATCAATACTAATCCTCTTATCTAAGTAGCATTCCTTTAAATCACTTTAATGATAACTAAGAACATATTACAGAAAACCATTTGATTTCTTTCTTACTATAAATTGTACATTGAGTAGCCAAAAGTAATCTAGATAAGAGTATCATCGTCCCTCCTTAATTATCTTAAGTTCGAGGACTAGGGAACAATTCAATTCAAATTTGCAGCCTAAAAAGTAGCACTACACCTGTCTAAGATATCCCTTTATATCATATTATGGACTTTCAAAAGATAAATAGTTGATGGCCTTAAGATTAGTCTAAAATATTTTATAGTTAAGATTTAATATTGATCTAGAAGCACCTCTTAACAATCTTTCCCTTAATGCTAGCTAAAGCACAAAGGATACCTTAGGAATTAAGTTCTAATTCCATACAAGTTTGTACTATAAAATCATAGGTTAAACTCCTAAATAGATCTAAATAGGATTTATTTATGAAAAATATTTATGAATGCCTTAGTTAAATTACAAGAAGTTGCTTTATAAAATGCCATAAAATATATTATTATAAGATTAGCCACCACAATTGATTAAAAAGCTTACTTTAGTATTAGTAGGGTGAAAGACTCTTAGAATAGAAATTATAGGGAGAAAGTAAATAGTTCACTGAGCTTCCCAGTTATCATTGAAAATCTAATTAGTGTTGCCACTACCAATCCTCGTTTGGGTTAATTATTGAAGAGAGTCCTTTAGTTTCACTATTAAAAACATACTCCAAGATGATTTGAATCTAAGTTTGGAGCTCTAGATGCTTTTGTTCCTCAAATAATGACCATCCACCTATTTTATAAATAAGGAGTCCTTGTCACTAACTATTCTCTGTAGTATTTTAACCAATACTGTCTTAACAATTACATGTATCGAGTGTATTCCCTAACCACCCTAAACCTTAAGGAAATCATATTTCTTTCCATATCACTTTAACATTTGGTTTTGCATTGCTATTCCCTAGCCATAGGAAGTTTCTAAAGAGCTTCTTCGATTCCTGACATACCATCTTATGCAATAAAAGATGAGAGGACTAGTAAACATAAAGATTGTTGAGGACTAAAGTAATAAGCTACAAATGACCTACATTAGATAAATGCTTGTTTGTCTAATTCCCTATTCTCCTCTTAATCATGTCACAAAGGCCCTAATAGTCCATAAAGGATATTCTCCTAGAGGTAATAGGAACACTCAAATAAGTAAATGAAGGAGACTAGAAAGGTAAGCATGAGATATCTCTCAATTCTAAAGTATAATTAGTTGCATTATGAGACAACATGATGAATTTCTTCTCTATATTGATCCTTAGCTCAAGGCTAGTAAATTCCTCTAGGGTTTTTACAAGAAAAGATACCAACTAGGAGTAGCTACACATAATAGTAGTAGATCATGAACAAATGCTAAGTGAATAATTCCCGATCTTTCACATTTATTATGAAACCTAAAAGTTCTCTCAATGCATGCATTATATTGGATAATTCTTGAGAGAACCTCAATGCGTAATGTTAAAAGATAGGGGAAATAAGATCCTCTTACCTTAATCTTCTAGCTCATTTAAATATATTGATAGCTTTTCCATTAATAAGCACATTAAAGGAAGTGGTGGAGACATAATATTTGATCTAAGAGATGAACAATTAAGGAAATCCAAGAACCCCTAAGGAATGGTTTATAAATATCCAATTAATAGTGTCAAGATCTTTATGAATACCAATTTTTATGGCATAATTACTTCTTAAACCTTAAAGGTGATAGTTCTTGAACAATTCTTGAGCAAGTAAGACATTATGATCAGTGCTCCTTTCCCTTATAAAAGTTGTTTAACCTTCGTTCATAATAGAAGGTAAACTACTCTTAAGTGTGAGGGCCAAAATCTTAGAAATTATCTTGTAAAAGGTGTTACATGATAAGATAAGGTGATACTACTTCAAAGAAGCTAGAATAAGAGTTTTAAGGACTAGAAAGAGGTAGATTTTATTTTAAAGAGCTAGAGAAAAACTCCAAGACAACTCAGAAGCATATTTTTTAATAAGCCCCCAAGATTTTTTATAGAAAAAGGTATTAAGTGCATACAAACCAAAAGCCTTATTGGGATTAAATTTGAGGAAAAGGACTTAGAAAATGAATGCAAAATTATTTGGAAGTAGTATATAGCTTGAAAAAGAATTAGATTGTTTATTAAGCACTTGCCCCTTTTCATTCTATAAAGAACCAATCATATTCTTATTTCTTCTATCCAAAAGAAATGTATGGAAGAACCACATTTGTTGTCCCATCCTTTAGCCATTACACCTTAGATTTCTATAAGATCAATTAACTGTGGTCTTTTATAGCTTTGGTATAATCTTTTATGGTAGCCCTTTTAAACATCTTCTTAGTATTGTCATTAAGATATTCATAGAGCTCTTATTATTTCCCCAATAGAATCTCCTTAGCATTAGATAGTGTGACTTCTATATTAGGGAAAGATTGTAATCGCAACCTCTTTAGCTCTCCTCTTCATGTTCTAAATTTCATATATAATTCAAATGAGGGAAACCTTTATACATCCTAATTTAAGCCCCTTTATAAAGCCTTACGGAATCCCTACGTGAAACTTAGTTAATTGAAAATTCTCAATGGGGAAGTTCTTTTCTATTTTAGTATAAGCCGATGATTTTTAATTGATAAATGATCAAAGCAATGAAAATCACTGAATTTAGAATTACTATCCTAAAATTTCATTAACCAATCATAATCATTATAGCAGTATCAAGTTTCTTCCAGATAAGCTAAGGGCCCTCTTATCTATTACTTTATGTGAGCTAGTATCCTTCAGCTTTAAGATCATTGACTTCTAGACTAGATAGAAAAGACCTATGTTCCCTATAAGGATTGTTCAGGAACCTACTACCTTTAGCTTTTGATGATAAAATAGTAGTTGAAGTTCTTCATAAGGAAATAGGGATCTATGATTGAGCTCTTGAACCCCACAAGCTCATTCGACAAGTCATTTCTCAGATAGGCAAAATTAGAGGAATAAATAAAAGTGATATGGGCTCTTTCTAAACCCATAGTTTTAACAAAAAATACAGGCATTGGATAAAAGAGGAGTGACTAATAACTTTAATTATAGAAGGGTTTTAGGTAACCAATATTTTTCGTAAATGATGTTTTTTTATTAGCTAATAAGCTTATTTATTGTTAAGAAATCAAAGCTTCTAATATTTATCTACCCTTAACTTTGTCTTTAAAAGGCAAAAATCATTAGCTTAATTGAGTAAATATAGTTAGCCATTACCAACTGCTTCTTAAGTTTATTAATACCCATATTGTTCAATACAAAAATGGATATAGAGCTATTTAAAAGAGACAAGGTTTTACCTTTTTCTTTAACGACTTGATATTCTCTTTTCAACTCACCTGAAGCCATGAACTCCCTAAGAATTATCAAGTTTTTAAGCTATAGGTCCCATTAGAAGTGATTCGGCTAGTTTACCAGGAGTAGCACCAATTGAGGCATTCACTGAAGAAGTTGTTTTAGATAGAGAAGATGTATGATCATTAGTTACCAAAGGCAATTCATTTAGGGCATAACTACCCTCTGGAGGCCTCCAAAGGAATTTTCTAAGTGTTAAAATGTTCTTAAATATTCACTCCCATTAGTTCCTCATATTCACCTCTTTTAAACTTCATTCCAATAGGTGTTGAAGCTCTTCCTTGTTGCAGTAAGGAGAGTATCGATTAATAGGTTACCTTTAGGAAATCTTTAACCAAATTGTTCCCTTCCCTAAATCTAGACAAAGGAATTTCTTTTAGTAGATATTGTTTTAAATTAACATTCATACATACCTGAACATAACCAACTCTTTTCTTTGAGATCATAGCTATATCTATGCACAATTATCTACTTATTTAACTAGCTAAATGGCTTAGTCCCTTAATGGGCCAATATTTAAGAGGGATTTAATAAAAATTATCTATATTGGCACTTACTTTTATTTTAACACTTCTAATTTAATCCCCAGTTTCCATATTTATAGAAATATAGGTAAGCCATTTTAACGCCAAGGACTAGATTCAATTACTTTTAGAACACTACTTCTAGAAGCAAATATGAAGAAAAAAAGTTAATCCTTATTCAGTATAGCCTTCTGTGGACCTTTAATCTTCTAATATTTCAAAGCCCAAAACCTAATAAGAGGGAAAGCTGGTCATTTTTTAAAGAAAAAACCAATCATTATAGTAGATTAAGAGGAAACTCCCTCCTTTAGTAGGTCTAGGAAAGGGGCACTCACTAGTAGTTAGAGGATAGAATTAGAGCAAAGAGTCTAAAGTTTCACCTAAAAGACGCTTCCAATTAAGTTTAGGGGTGGGAATCTCAAGTTTCCTAATAGGTGACTCGGGGATTGTAATGGATAAGGAAGTAAAACCATAGAGCTTCTAAGAGGGCTTTGATAATGAGGGAAGTATTGAGGATAAAGGAAAAAAGGGAACTAGGTTGGCTTGTCCAATGAATGAAGAGATAGAATCCATAATACTAGAAAGGAATAAAAGTGTCACTCGCTGGAGACAAAGTTTCAAAAGTTTGTTCCATAAATGGTAGTAATTGGAGGCATAAAATATGAAAGGACTAAAGTACCCGCTGTAAGAATGAAACCCTCCCCACAACATAAACCTCCTAATAAAAGAGAGAAGCAAAAAGCGGAAAGAAGAGATATAACCATATTAAGGGAAAATAAGAAACCAAAAGTCTAAAGGAGGGATATTAAGAAAAAACAAGAATAATTGCTCTAGGGAAGAAAAAAATACATCTTTTGCAGGTTGGAAGTTTAGAGAGAAGCTTTAATCAAAAGAAGATTCAGTTATTTTGTTAAGGCATAATTGATATAAAATTTTTCTATCTTTGATTAATTTTCTCAAAAGCATGATATATATATATATATATATATATACACACACACACATGCATATATTGATAAGAAGATTTATGCAATTATCTTCTTCTACAACTATTATGATATCTATAAAATTTCTTCAATTATAGTCCTTATTTGTTCTTTATATAGGTTAAAATAAGGACAATAAATCTTTTAGGGTAATATACTTTTTACCTTTACTTTATGCAATCATTTGTGATTTGTTATCATAATGATGTCATTCATCTTACATATTGCTTTGAAAGTTTATTAGGCATTAATCCAATTGAAAATGTCACTATATTTTGTCATCTATCTGAAATCAACATGTCTTTCAAACTTTTTTACTAAAATCCTTAATAGATATTATTAACAAAATAATATAATGCACATATAACTTTTTTTCTATCTTTTATAACTTTTCTCAAATGTAATATATGTTTAAGAAATTTTCTTTACCAAAACTTGGTATCAACTATACTAAATCAAGGTAATCTACTACTTAAAATAATATTAATGTAAACAAAGTAAGTAATTGGTTAAATTTCATGAGAATTAAATAATATTAGGAATTTAATATTGTAGTTGGTTACTCCAACTATTTTTTTCAAAATAATAGCCTTCACTACTTTTCTAGAAAGATTACTTTAATCTCTTTAATGGGTTAAAATCCTATTTAAATTCATTTGATCTTGAATTTTCTCAACAAGTCAACTAAACATAATTTAGGTAGATAAAATCTTTGTTAATCACCTCTTGTATAATTTTTAAATCTTTTAGGTAACAACTTTTTATCAAAACATATATTATATATTATGCATAAGACTAAAGGATTCTTCTAATATCAATAGGTTGATTGTTTCGCTCCTGTATCTTCCAAAAGGAAAAAAGATCTCTGAGAGCTATCTCCTGAATCCGAAAGAGAGTACTTGGGTTCTCCTAATAAATAAAAAGTTTATCATGTCTGAATCTAACTAGGGTTCGTGGTGGTGGAGGAACTGGATCGAAAAAAAGAGAGATTTTAGTTGTAAGATATCTAATGAAACTGTCGCTAGAATTGAGATCTCATTCAAAGAGAAAGATATCAAATATCTGGAGTTTCTTTTCGTATATTATATGGATGATCCGATTCATACGAACCATGATTGGGAATTGTTTAATCGTCTTTATCCGAGGAAGGAGAGAAACATAAATTTCCTCGGGAATGAAAAAAAGCGGTCCACTTTCGTATGATATTTTGGCTTAAATTATTTGACTCCTTAATACTCAATCAAATTCACTTTTGTGATGATTAAATGCACCCCTACGTCCCCATAAAATTTCCAAACAAACAATTTCAACAAATCTTTCAATTTCTTATTTTACTATATTTAACTCTATGTATTCCTCTATCCGTATAGTACATTGAATGTACAGAAATGGCTATATTAGAGTTTCTCTTATTCGTATTAACAACTACTCTAGGCTTGGGATCATGTCTTCTTAGGGCTTTTTTGGATGTACAATTCCATTTTGGTATTAATATTCTATTTCAGTTGGAAAATGCAGTTAGACGTTTGGAGACAAAATTGAAAAGTGTCCATTGTCTAATGGATAGGACAGAGGTCTTCTAAACCTTTGGTATAAGTTCAAATCCTATTGGACGCAATATTTTTCTAGATGGCCTTTCTGTTAGTTAACTTTTGTTTTTTTTATACTATTGTTCTATTATTCTTATTTCTCTTACTATTCATTCCCACTTCTGTTTTTCCACTTTTGGTATTCCTTGAAGCTCACAAAGTCCTTTTGTGTGTTATGCTTGGACACTCTATGTGCCTCTCTCCTTTCTCCATATAGGATAAATTTTATTGTCTATGTTAGCTTTCTTCTTCTGGAATGAATTTTGATACTTTTTTATTTTCTTATTAGTTTCTTGACTTATTAAAGTAAGTTGTTCTCACCTTGTTAGCTCCTAACTAGACTGATATATTGAACCCTTACAACTTTCCTCTATTTACTCATGGATAATAAATCTCCCCTCTACCTATATATCCAAACCCCTTACTATTGATGTCGACCTTCCTAATCCTGTTTTATACTTAATTAACCCTTGATCCTAATCATATGCTCAGTAGCATATTTTAAAAGTTCAAAACCATAAAGTAAGCATAACTTAGCAAGAAACCAAGATAACTTAGAGACAAGTTATACAGGAACTTATAATAGGTTTAATGTTGTCCCCATAAATTTGTTAAAGAATACTATTTAGTTGCACCATAGTAGACATTTTAAGAGACGAAGCAAATAAATGGGCATCTACTTTGGTTGGTTTCTTCCTAAACAAACATCCAACAAACCCTCTAATGATTTCATAGGATCAACATAATTGAAAAAAATGGGACTAACGGAGGTTCTTATTAATGAGAAAAATCTTTTCATTTTTATGTTTAATTGAAAGGCAAATACTTTGAGCATCTTTGAGGTTGGTTTATGGAATTTTAATAACAAGCCGATCTTTCTCCAAAATTGGAAACCTAATATTCAAATAGAGAAGTTAAGGAAGAAGCAAGTTCTTATCTGGAATAATGTACCCCTAAAATATTAGTCAACTAATGGTTTAAGTCACTTAGCAAGATATGTTGGGAAAGTTGTATGTATAGACAAAGTTATAACAATTAGGAAGAGGATAGATTAGATAAAAATTTGCATGGTAGTTAAATTGCACTCAGAATTATTAAAATTGATACCTTTCATAAGGCTAGGTTATGATGACATAATGTTTGAGGATATGGTTATAGTTTTATACCAATGAAGACCAAATGTAAAGCCACTAAAGGAAAAGTAGAAGCCAATGGGAAAGAAATTTATGTGAGAAGATTATTATGAATTATTAGGATTAGATATATTTGAAGAAGGTGAGATTGTTAATTTAAGGAGAATTAATTGTAACCATTATTATTAAGGAAAAGGTGGAAGGTAAAAAGCCAAAGGATCTTGAGGAAGGAGAACAAGAAACAATTGTGGATGACTTTTATAACAGTAACATATTAGAGGCAAGTAAGGAATTAAACAATAATGAATCTCTTAATCCCTCTAGAAATAATAATAGTAGAGTTGAGGCTTCAAAATATGATAAAGGAGATATTGATAACCCAAGTAATGAATTTAGAGTTATAAATAAGAGAAATAAAACATAAAAATAGAGCCATGAACTTTTGACCTCTTACTCCCTCCTGATGTCAATCCTCTTTCATGATGTAAGATGCTTGACAACTCCAAAAAGTAACAAATAATTCATGATCACCTAAATGAAATAAAACCTATTTTAATAAGAATTATAGAGATAAAAATTAAGGATGATAAATACAAAAGCCTAAATTTTGTGGGAAAACATAAATCTATCATTTCTAATCATTAAGAATATATAAATGAAAGAATTTTAATTTCTTATGATTTAGATAGAATAGTGATTTCTCAATCTATGGTTATAGATCAACTCATCTATTTCATAATAAGTCTTTGATAGGGAAAAAAATCAAAACTTATATCACTTTTGTTTAAGTACCTAATCTTGCTTTCCAAAGATGTCTATTAAAGGATAAGTTAAAGGAGTTCATGTTTCTATAGACCCATATGCATAATCCTAGGTGATTTTGATGGTACTCTTCTTCTATCTAAGGCTAAAGGTGACATATTCTCAAGAAACTACAATAAGGAATTTAGGAATTATTCCAACTATATAGAAGCCATTAATTTGAAGTTAGAGGATAACTACTTCATTTAAAGTAAAAAGAATAGTGGGAGCTAGTTCATTGAAAAAATTAGATAAGAAGCTTGTTAATGATATCTTTTTTGAAAAATGAATAAAATTGCATTAACTATAGGAATCTATACATCATTACAATGAGTTTTAGGCTATTAAACCTTCATTTAATTACAGCATAATTAGAAATTCTATAAGTGGTAAAACATTAGATTATAAAACAAACCTAGACCAACATTACAAGCAGATTATAGTTCCCATCTATGCTTTATGTCAAGTGAGATGTATTTTGCACATTATTATGATAATTGATCTTATCCAATTGACTATCTTGTCTATTACCTGGCACTTCCCCGTTTCCATGAATCTAAACATTATGCTATTTCTTTCCTTCCAAAGAGTGTCAATGGTAGTAGTGAAGGTTGCTTTGATTATATTCCATTGGACATTCCATGTTTAGAGTGATTGATAAACTAGCTCAATGTTTGCTCCCATTCATACGTGTATCTATCTCCTACAATCAAGTGTAAGATGTTGCTCCAAACTGCTTTAGGAAATATGCAAAGAAAAAAGAGATGAGCTTTGTCTTCCACTTCCACCATACCTAATACATTAGTAGAATCCAGATTGCCATGCCATTGAGTCCTAAGCCTATTTTTATTCGCTAACCAAGTGATTAAAAAGGCCTTAGGATTCAGATTATTTCTCTATAGAAGATTAGACCAAGGAGATCCTAATGATCTGCTGATAAGTATCTAATGGTAGGATTTATTTGTCAATTTACCACTCAAGTTAAGGGTCCAAATAATTACATCTTCATTCTCCACATTATTTAGTTGAAGGAAGTGATCCACTAGAGATTCAAAACCTCTACAATTTCCACCCCATTTACCATTCCAGATTAGTAAGGATACCTTAAGGTTCAATGAGATTCTTTTTCTCAAATGAAAAATTCTGGTCTTTATACAATGAGGCTTAAATCTAGCTAATTATCAAACCAAAAATAGTTTTTTTTTACCAATCTTATATTTAATATAGGGATAGACCATGTCTTTCATCATCATCATTTGGTTAAAGATGTAAGAGAACTCCCTTCTACAAGCATCCTACCAAAAATTTAAGTTTTTGAGGTGATACTCGTGAATATATTTGATCTAGAGTTCTTTATGATCAGTATAAAGTCTTTAGTACCTTATGCACATCAGAAATTTTTGCATAGTTGTGATAAAAATAATCCCAAGTCCTCCATGCTTCTTTAGGGTAGCAACTTTAATCAATTCTATCTTTGCATTTTGTAGAGCTTTTAGTTTTGCCTATCTATAAAAATGCTTTCATTATTCTATCAATATCCTTTGTATCCTTCTTTGGTAGTACAATGTGTGTTGTCCAGTATAGATGTAAACTGTTATGGACTGAGATAATATAAGTTATTTTTTTCAATGTTGTGTTTTAACCCTAACCACTCAGCAAACAATTTTAGAACTTACATCATGATGTTAAGGGAGTGAGATCCACATAGGAGCATAAGATCATCAGCATACATAAGGTGAATTAAGTTGATTGTACTACATTTGTAATGATATTGGAAATCCCTATTGTAAGAGATTAACTTGTTTAATAGCCTTAAAAAGCCTTCCATTACAAGGGTGAACAAACAGGGAGATATGGGGTCTCCTTGTCTAATCCCTATATATTTTTTAAAGGTTTAGTGGGAATTCCATTTACTAACACAGTTATAGTGGGAGATTGAATGCATGTCATTTTCTAATTCAAAAATTTGCAGGGCAGCTACGATGCTTCAAAGCATATTCAAATATATCTCTAACTAACTGTATCAAAAGCTTTGTAAAAGTCAATTTTGATTAGGCAACTTTTGATCTTTTTACCTAAATTGTACTCTTTCAGTTGATCTTGTAGAAGTAAAATGTTATCCCTAATATTTTTGTCTGGAAAGAATGCCCTATATACTAAGTTAATTATTCCAATTATTACAATCTTCAATCTTTTAGCTAAGAGCTTCAAAATCACTTTGTATATAGTGTTACAACATGATAATGGTATACAGTCTTGTATTCTCCGAGGGTTTTGCTTTTTAGGTAGCAAGCAGATATATGTGTGACTTAATTCTTGAAGCATTTTAAAGGATGTAAAGGATTCCAACACTACTTTAGTAAAAAGTTTACCTATAATATCCCATGTCTTTTGAAAGAACAATTTAGAGAAACCATTTAGCCCTAGCAATTTTGAAGGATGCAAACTAAAGAGAAGTCTCTTGACATCTAGTTTTATAATTGGGGACACTAAAAATTCTTTTATTCCTTAGTCAATTGAGTAGTCAAACAATCTTAGTGCATTGCAGCTTAGAAGAGTATAATCCTCAAAACCCGTCAATTGCAGGTAGTAGTTTCTACCTAAATCTTGTAAAGTATCTTGTGATGAGCATTCTAGTCCAGTACCATCTTGTAACACTGAAATTTTGTTCATATTTATCCTAGTAAGTAAGGTGAGTGTAAGAACTTTGTATTGGAGTCTTTATCCTTTATCCAATTAAGCCTTTCTTTTCTTGAGAATTGAATTATGAAATCTAAAAGCTTTTTAATACTCTTAAAATCTTTGCACCTCTCTCATTCGTAAGTCTACATTATGAGGGAAGTTGTAGCAATCTATTTAAGCTTGAATTGTTTTCTCCTTAAAGGTTGTGAGATTTTATGTTCTCCCAAACATGAGGTTCTTAAGAGTAGCTTTCACCAACATTAATTTCTGCATAAGTTGGTAAGATTTAAAACCCTATATCATGACTCTAATATCTACTAATTACTTCTGTGAGTCCTTGTACGTGAGTAATACCATTGAAGAATTGAAAAGGATCCCCAACTTTCCTGTTTTCAACAATAATTTGTATCAACACATAGGAGTGGTTTGATATCAAGTTCTATCTAAATTGTACACATGATTTAGGAAAATGATTTACCCATTAAAATTAACTAGAGATTTGTCTAATTTCTTTCTTATAAGAAGCTACCATGTTGATTATTTGTCCAGGTAAGTAATCTGCTTGTTGAACTGAGGTCTACCAAATCCATCTCAGTTAGAAACTCGGAGAGCTCCTTTATTAAACCAAAAGTAAACTTCCTGCCACCTTCGACTTCAATTGAGTTTAAGGAACAGTTGAAATCTCCCACAATAAGCCATGGGTTTTGAATTATCAATTGTATGTTTACTTGGTAATGATATCTAGTTAAACAAATTTCTATAAAGTAAAGCAATCTTCAACAGCCCTCTTTTCTTAGAGAAATCATATATAGAAATCCACAAATTAACCACAAAATAAAAAAGGAGCCACCTTTTTCTTTAATGACTACCTACTAGTGGTAGAAGGTTATGATAAGGCAACAGTTAAAGGAATGACATTGGAATTTCAAGGATAAAATCTTATGCATGAGTAAAGAAATTATACCAAAAAAGATATAACAATACCCATCAAGTAGTAGTAGAGGCTAAAGTGAAACTTAGTACCTACTTCTTAGTGATATTTCAAAACTAAATAAGGATAGGAAAGCATTGCTAAACTACAGTCAAGCAATGAAGGTAAAAAAATATATTAAAACAAAAATCTAGAGTTTAGTGGCTAAAAGATGGTGTTAAGAATACTATATTTTTTCTTTAAAGATATTCTATCAAGGATAAACACAAATAGGATTGTTTCACTACTTTAAGAGAATGTTTAAATGGCATAATCACATAATGAGATTTTTTAGGAGGCTTATATGTATTTTTAAAACACTTTTGGCACTCAAAATAATTGCTACTCTTTTATACATGTACTATTTCTGATTAGATTAAAAAGAAGGATGCTACAAACCTTCTTAAGCCATTTTATGTAAATGATATAGAGAAAGCACTCCTTAAGCTACCTAATAAAGCTATTAACCCAGATAAATTAAATACATATTTCTTTTAAATTCATATAATAAGATCAAGACTCAAGTTTCTGATGCATCTTATAATTCTTTTGTAAAGGGAAGATGAAGAAAGAGCTAAACAAAACATTCATCCATCATATACCAAAAATTCCAAATCAAGCCTCCCATAAAGACTTTAGACCAATTTCTTATTACAAAACTATAGACAACATTGTTGCAAAGTTCGTAGCTTTAAGTCTTAAGAATGTATTCAAGACCTATATAAATCCTATCATAGGGAGCATTCATTTAAGGGAGACAAATTGGTGACAATATTTTATTGGTACAAGAGTTATTCAAGAACTATAATGGGAAACAATCAATAAAAATTTATGCTATAAAGGTTGATTTTTTTAAAAGCATACAATTGGAACTTTGTCTTGAACATTGCGATAACATTTAGACTTTTCTTCAAAATTCATAATTTAGATTGAATTGTGCATCTCTATAATGTTATATAGCATTTTAATTAATGTTAAACCATTAAATCTAATGAATGGAGGGAAATGGTTTGGGTCAAGAGGATCATATTTCTCCTTGAAAGCGATCTAGAAGGGGGGTTGAATAGATCGTCTAAACTTTTTCGCAGAGTTCTACACAAAAGACGGAATTAATACACAAGAAACAATCAAATTAAACAAATGAAAAGAGTAGGGAAGAAAAGCAAACACTGTTTTTATAGAGGTTCGGTGTTAAAACCTACGTCCTCTACCTAAGCTCCCACTTAGGATTTTGGCAAAACACTATATTGTACACTTTTTAGTTCAGTGCGAACTTTTACAACCACTTGAATTCCGGCTCAAGCAACCCTTACACTCCGATTTGATTTCCGGCACAAATCTAACCTCACCAGTGATTTTTCTCTAATCACTAAGCTTACAATAATGATAGATAACTGAAGTAAAGCTCAAGATAGCTAGATACACTTGAATGTGCTAAGGGAATTGAGAGCAATAATATGAGAAATATGAACTATGATCAGTATGCTTTTCTATGTTTTCGGCAC